>ML100761.1:24988-101432 GCA_003697995.1 Taxidea taxus jeffersonii | reverse complement strand
GGGGGGGGGGCTCTTAAAAATGCAGAGAGTCTGGGCGCGGTAATTAGACTTGGTGCTCTCAAAGTAAATTTATAGTTTTATAGAGCATTGCTAGAGTGCCTTGTTACTTGCAAAGTCACCCTCCATGTACCAGGAGCAGCAGCGCAGAGCCACCAGTGTCTTCTGCCAGTTGCTCTGGCGAGCCTGGGGCCAGCCTCAGAGATCTCTTCCCTCCCCCTCCTTGGTGAGAGGTCATGCTGTGTATTCCTTTGCCTAAGACAAGTTAAAAAGCTGTTTCCTACTTCTTCCGTGGTGAGAGGTATGAGGGGAACATTCTGCACCCGCCGTACATCTGGGATATTGTCGTTATTAGCACTGATGAGCAAGGAGAGCCAACTCTTACCAGAAGTGTTCTCTATTCCCAGTTACAGGACTGAGCACGTCCCCTGCTCTCCCTCTCCCTGCCCCTTCTGGCTGCCTTGTGCGGCATAACTGTCATTGTGCCCATTTTTGAGATGAAGAAACGGGTTAAGGACCTGGCTCGTGGGGACACAGCCAGTTAGGGGCTGAGCTGAGATTTGAACCCAGGAGTGGCTGAGCACTTGGCCCCTAGACTGTAGCTTCATAGCCCAACTCCCAGCCAGCCATGCCGGCCGCTGAAGTGTCCGTTCTCAAGTCCTGCCTGAGCAGCTCCCACAGCCCAGCTGGGATCTGCCACCCAGACATGCTGAGGTTTCTCAGGGAACCTAGGAACCTGTTCTCGTGTTCCCTCCTCCATGGTATTTGGGCATTATGCTGAACTTGGAGAAGCATGTGCTTCTCGTGTGTACTTTTCAAGTTCAAGTTCTAGGGACCGTGGGTAAGAAGTCAAGCAATGTGGGAAGAGGGGCTATCACTAGCCTAGGCTGCCCAGGCTGCCCCACTGACTGCCACCCCCTTCCTGGGTAATAGTGCCCGGCCACTCAGGCCAAACCTGAGGCTTCGTCCTGGATGTCCCCCTGCCCCCGCACACCTGGCCAGTCTCTCTTCAGCCCCAGTGTTCACTGGCATGCCTGCTGCAGGTGTCCATCACATCTCCCTGGTGCCTATGGTGACTCGCAGGGGACTCCTGCCTCGAGGCCTGTCCCTCTCTGATCTGTTCAAAGAGATCTTTCTGAGCTATGATTCTGATCCAAGGTCAGTGCCAGGATAAGTGGCTTCCCAGCCAAGTGCCCTTGCTGCCTGAACCATCCTTGCCTGCCTCTCTGCTCCCCTTCAGCCTGGGCTGTCTGCTTAGTATGTCCAGTGCTCCTGCCGTTCCTTGACCACCGGGGTCTCTCTCTGCTTTTGCATCTATGAAACCCCACCCACCTTTCCTTTGACAAACTCTGGAGGGTCTCCAGGACTCAGCCTGGGCCTACTCCTTCTTCCAGATCCCTCTGACCATTCTTCTCTCCGTGTTTGCTTATGCCGCTTGCCCCTGCCTCAGTAACTCCAAGGACCTTGCTAGTAGGAGACCAGATCCTGTTCTTGGTGTCCTCAGCCCGTGACACATAACAGGTACTCGGTATGCGTTTATTAACTAGAGGAGCAAGAGTGTTTAGCCTCACCGGGTTGCCATGGCAACAGACTCCACAGCCCTTGGAGGTCAAGTGACTCAGGACCCTAGAAGTCCCAAGGTCACAAAGCAGTGGCCCCACCTGGAGTCCTCCCCCTACACCAGGCAGGCTGCGGAGCCCAGAATCACCACTTCCTGGTGTGACTTTTAAACCCCGTGTCTGAGGTGCTGGGAGACCATGCCGTAGACACTTCATGCCCTGGGTCCGTAATGGTAGCCCATTATCTGAGCTTAGTTGCTTGTAAATTTCTTTTATGCTGGTATACTTGGAGCCGGATTGGAATTGAATATGGGATGTCCACTATCCATCAAGAATGTGATGGTAAACATTTAACTTTTTTTTCCCCTCCTCCTTCCCTACAGTATCAGCTTTCTTATTGAATTTGGGAAGTGATAGCAATGGATTAAGTTGCAATGGAGCTTGTTCTAAAAGGAAATGATTGATAATCCATTTAGGTCTGAATTGCTTGCTTTTCCCCCTCCTGATTTTCTTGGCCACTTTTTCAATTACCAACTGTATTTAGTTTGGTTTGTTCACAGTAACTCATTTCCCCTTCCTCCAGGATCTGCAGGGAAGTTGTAATGTAATGTGGGAGTAGTGACATCTAATTATTTCCCCGAGACATCAGTTAGAAATGCAAGAATACATCTTCCTTGAGGTGGACAGGCAAGGACCGTGGGGCTGTGAGGCAGAACGTGTCTGTCCCAGTACATCAGTCTCCGGGATACTGGGAAGGAGGTCAGGATGTCCCGCAACAGCACAGCCTCCTGGTCCCTGGACTCTGTGCCCACGTGGCCTTCTGGGGGCAAAGGTCATATGACTGAGCTCCCAGGTGGATCAGTTGGCTCCCTCTTGGGAAGACAGCTACTCTGAGGTGCATGTCACCTTGTCAGCTGTGGTCCTGGGGGCAGCACTTGTCTTGGTTCTTGCCCTTGTCTTCTGAGCTTCCTTTTTGTTTAACTTCTCTCTCTATATATAGATAGATAGATTTTTTTTTTTTAAGACTTTATTTGAGAGCGTGCGTGCTTGCAGGGGAAGGCCTGAGGGAGATCGAGAAGCAGGCTCCCTGCTGAGCAGGGAGGGTGATGTGGGCCTCGATCCCAGGACCCTGAGATCATGAGCTGAGCCAAAGGCAGGCGATTAACCAACTGAGCCACCAGGCGCCCTGTTTAGCTGCTATCTTTAAAGTGTTATGCCATCTGCAAAGTATTTTCATTTGTCCGGTGTCGATAGCTTGGATCCTTCCAACAGAACTATAATGGTAAAGAGAAACAGCTTTGACATTGGCCCTCCCAGATTAATAGGCATATGGTGTCTGCTCCTTGGTTGGTGTTCAGCAACGTTTGTTGTCCTGGCCACCTTCTCATGTGTATGTATGGGTCTCGGGACTTCCCTGTGTCACAGATGGAGAGACCTGTCCAAGATGGTTCCGTAGCTAGAATATAGACCCCATGATTTAGGATTGTGAGGGCACCCCCTAATTAGATAATATTGCTCATCCCTGCCTGAGGAGTGAAGTGGAGACTTAAGCCGAAGGAATGGCAGACAGCATACCAGATCATCCCCTCACCTAACATCTTACTAAGTTGAGGGCCACCCCACTGGACCCCAGTAGTGGAGAGACTTCCTCGCCGTGGACAAGGCCTTCGGGGTTGGGGTGGGCTCACTCAAAGCCCAGGGAACGTGAGGAACTTATAGTCTCTGCTGCCCATAGTATTCTTCCTGTGGATGACGAATAGAGTCATGCCACCTTCTACCAAACAGGGTGAGACCAGGAGTGTCCCTGAAAAAGGCAAGGAATCACCTGGAGGCTGGAGGCTTTTTGCAAGACGTCATGATGGAGTCTTAAGGCTCTGCCTTTGGGCCAAGCCCCATTTCCCTCCTAACTCTAATGCATAATATATTTGGAATGAATTCAGTAATGCCAGCACCGCCCAGCTCACTTCACTGCTAAGTCATTTTGAGTCCTCTGTGAGGTCTGGTTTGCTGAAGGAGAGCCCTGCCCGGGAGGGCATGGGGCCAAGGACAAAGTTGGTGGGTGTTGACTGGTCCCCTGCAGTGCTGGGGTGGGGGGGTGTCCCCTCTGCCCCCTCTGTTCCCTCTGTCCCCACCCACAAGGCAAGGTTGTCTGTGCCTAAGTCTGCCTGCAGCCACTCCCTGTTTGAGATTGGGAAAAGGGGGAGACTGAGAGTGTCTCTTGAGAGTGCAGAGGCCCTGATTCCGAAGAGCTATTGCTGAGCGAGAAGCAGCCTCAGTTTTGGTCAGAGTTAATGGGGTGAAACAGAACCATTTTCCTGGGCACCAAATATTTCTTCTAAATGTTCAGATCTATAACCAAGGCAGCTAAGTCAGCGGATCGTCAGCATTCCAGAAAGGGCGGTCTCCCGGGGTGCTGTGCTGCCCCCAGGACTGCAGCTGACTTAGCCCTCCCACACCCCACTTCTTGGTTTTCACTTCTTTTGCTAAGAAGAATGAGGGGCCAGGAGGAACATTTCTCGTAATAACCCCCTGCCCATTTTCCCAGCTGCCTGGGGTGGAGCGCACCAGCCGCTGGCCTGGGGAGCCAACAAAATATTGACGTGAGGGCTCTAGGGAGGAGGACGGACTTTGGAGTTACGGTCTTGGCATATTAGGCTCCTCTAATTTGACCAGTTCAGCGTGCAGCCAGCCAAGGGAAGACAGGACGCTCTAAAAATGGCCCGAGAGCAGCCTTTAAAAAGGCCGTTTAACCATCTGGAGCTATAAATAGTATCTTTCCAACAACTAGCCAAGATGGTCGGTTCCCCCTTTGGGCTCTGTTGTCAGGGCTCCATGGCCTGGAGCCCCGTGCGTGGGGGGCAGGAATGTTGGCGCCTCCCCACACTTTTGAGTCTTGGGGACCTTCAGCGTTTGGTGAGACTCTCCAGCCTGTCACACAGCATGGGGACAAGGCCCTTGCTGGCTCGAGCTGCCTGCCCGTCTTTCTGGTGGCATAAGAGAAAGCCACCCCTATAAGTCACTTGTCCTGTCCCCAGACCCACCCCTCTACCAATTCTAATCCACCAGCCCTACCCAGAGTAGAGGCCAGCCTGTTGGATTCTGTTGTCTCTGTGGAGTTCCTGAGTCTCAGAGCCTTCCACGTTCTTTTTGGTTTGGCTCACATGCATCAGGAACCCACAGGCTCTTTGACACCATTTTAATTCATGCCCAGTCTCCATTGGCACCCCAAAAAGAACATTACTTACTGTCCAGACAGGCACATCTATCCACAGAACTACAGAACAGGGTGGTGTGTGCTGCACCTACTTCGGAGAGAATGTTTGGGCTGGAAGATACCTATGTGAGGACAGCGTTTGGAAAGTTAAAGCTAAGGAAAAGAGGAGATGGCATGCACCCTTTGCCCACCCCTCCTGTCCCAACCCCTGCCCCGATGACAAGGCAGTTCCCCTCTGCTCATCTTTCCCGACCCTCGGGCCCATTGCAGTGGGGGTGTCTCTGGTTGGGGATCAGCTGCAAGTGGAGGGAGGGCCTTGGTGGAAGTTGAGACATGTGAAACAGGGCAGTCTGGCCCCTGTGTCCCAGAGCTTGCTTCAGCTCTGTGCATGACCGCCTAGACCCTAGTGGCAGAAGTGGAAAATCGCAAGACCACTATGAGGCAGCCCTGTGGCTGAGAGAAACTAAAGGGACCATGTGCTGATGACCGCCTATAGCCGGGAGGATGCCTGTCCCCATTGCCATGCCTCGGACAGCACCCCTCCAGCTCTGCTTAATGTAGCCCCTGTCTACCCTGGAGTGCCTGGAGAGAGTTTGGCTGCTGTGGCCCAGGGATTCCTTGCATGGGCTGGCCCATGTCCCTGCAGAGGTTTCCTGAAGCGGGAGCGGGTCTCCGATCTGGGCGGGTCCATCTCTTCAGCATGGCTCCTTGGCCACTGTGAGTTGGTAGGAAGGCGAGAAGGCAGACTCATAAAATGGATCCTGTGGAGGGCCCCCATCCATCTGGACTTGCGCACTGAACATTCACGTTAACAGGTTTCAAAGTGGAAACACGTGTAGTTCTGGAAGACTAGAAGTGGGGCAGTGAAGGAGACAGTTTAAAATTGCTGCTTGGTATCTCCCAATACAGTAGCAAACGTGAGAAGCTATGACAGGGCGCAGGAGGGACTCATTGCATAAGGATGTTTCGTAGCTTTGCCTTGCCAGCTGGCTTCTCTCAAGTCTTTGGAGGGAAAGTTTTGCTCTTTTAAAATATTTTGGGGGTGTGGGTAGCAAGAGGAGACTTTGTGTGTCCTGGGCCCCTCTGCTGAAGCTCTGGGGGTGGAGGGACTTGCGGTGTTCTGTGCCACCCAGCCCCCCCCACCCCAGGAGCTCTGGAGGGAGGTAGGGCGAGGACCCACACCAGGCTCTGGGGGGGATTTCTGGGGATTTACAAAACAGCCTGCTTTGTGAATATTGTCCAAAGCTCTCTGTACTGCTTCCTCCCACCCCCTCCAAACCACTGTGTGTGGGGAGAAGAGTGCTTGGGAAGCAGGGATTCTGAGAGCAGTGCCTGACTTCAGAAATATCTTCTAACCATGCGCCTGCTGAGCGACCTTAGGCAAGTGGTATGACGTCTCTGAGCCTCAGACTCTTCCTCTGCAAAATGGGATAACGGGAACGCCTGTCCCCTCGGCTTTTGTGAGGCATCATTTAGACGATCTGTCTACAGTTCCTAGCAGGCCTAATCAGACCTCAGTGAAAGAGGTAGTTGTCACCAGCACAGGCGTGCCTCCTAGTGTGTTTTTGTTTACTTGATCTCTGCCAAGTGACAGATTGTGGGGTTCTGTTTTGTGGGCACCCAGGGAAGGAGGCAAGCCAGTTTTATCGCATTGGAAGTGTGGTAGGAGCAGAGGCATGGGTGATGGAAGGCCCACCATGGCCCTCCCGGGCTATGCAGAGGTTGCTGTCCTGCTAGGTAGGGATCATGACTTAACAGCGCCCACCTAGTTGATGATACCAGTCATGGTGAGGTCAGTGCCTCAGCCCCCAGTGAGAGATCTCTGCCCAGGCCGATCTGCAGGTCTAGGGAGTTAAGCATGGATGTGGCTTTTTCTAATACTATTCTTGGGTGATGCTGCAAAGACCCCATGACCTAGAAGAAACCGCAGCCCCAGGGTGGGAGGACGCCAGCAGGGGCGGGGCTGGGTGCTTGGGAGAGGCCTCTGCCCAAGCAGTAGGTGGGGCGTTTGATGTTCTCGCCCATCTGCCTCAAACATAATACAGATGGTCCCTGACTTACGATTTTTTGACTTTACAATGGTGGGAAAACCATAAGCATTCAGGAGGATGTGAATTGTGAGTTTGGATCTTTTCCCGGGCTAGTGACGTGCCGTAGGATGCTTTCATGTGATGCTGGGCGGCGGGTTGCCGTTCCCAGTCTGCCCAGAGATCGTGAGGGTAAACAACCTGTAACTTGGGACCATTCTGCACCCATACAGCTATTCTGCTTCTCACTGTCAGTACAACAGTCAGTAAATGACATGAGCTAGTTCAGCACTTTGGCATAAGACAGGCTTTGTGTTAGATGATTTTGCCCGACTGTAGGCTAATGTACGTGTTCTGAGCACGGCTCAGGTCGGGTAGGTCAAGCTGTGATGTCCAGTGAGCTTAGCTGTATTAAATGCACTTTCAGCTTCCGGTGGGACACGACCCCCTTGTAAACCGAGGAAGGCTGGGGTACTTGGGTGGCTCAGTCAGTTACGTGTCCAGCCCTTGATTTCAGCTCAGGTCATGATCTCAGGGTCATGGGATTGAGCCCCCAGTCTGGCTCCAGGCTCAGTGGGGAGTTTACTCTCCCTCTGCCCCTCCCCCCATTCGAACATGCAGGCAAGCATGCACACTCTAAATAAGTAAAATCTTAAAAAAAAATCAAAGGAAGATCGGTCTATCTGGAGCCGCTCTGCCCATGTCAGTCCTGGACAGGTCCCAAATGGCGCACAAACTTCTGCTCCCGCTCGCTGGCTTGTGGCTGCCTGTCTCCAGCTCACCCATTTCTGGGCGGTTGATTCTGGGAAATCCCACATGGGCTGTACTGCAGGGGCTCGGTCAGACATACCCCCTCCTCCCCACCTGGCCTACCATCCAAGCTGCAGTCCTGAAGTGGTCTGAGCTGTGAGCCAAGTTGCTGCCTTTCTCTTCCCCGGTCCGCTGTCCAGAAAGGAGACTGCGATCGGGGCCGTGGGGAGGCACAGCAAGGTAGGAGACCTGCAGCCTGGCTCGCAGGAAGTGGTGGAGTACGGGCTTCATGGGCCCTCGTCAGGTAGTGTCCCATTTTCCAGAGAGGGATCAGCCTGCAGTCTCAGAGGCCTGAAGGTGCCTCCTAGGCACCAGCTGGAGATCGCACCCTCATGTCCCAGACAAGGAAACGGATGGCCAGAGAGGATGACTTTGGGCTTGAATTGGCACGTTTGGAGCCCAACAGGCCTGGGTTTGAATTCTGGCTCCTCCCGCTCGCCGGCTCTGTAAGCGACGTAGTCTCACTGAGCCTATTTCCTTGATCTGTAAACTGGGGATGAGGCCACTTCAGATGGTGATGGCTGTGGATTAAATGAGGAACTCTCTATAAAAGGCTGGGTACAGGGGTGTGTCCATCAAATGGCAGCTGCAGCTTTCCATCCCTGCACCCAGGAAACCGTGAGTGAGCCCGTCTCATGCCGAGTCCTGTGGCATCCCAAGATGTTCAGAAATGGATCCTGTCGGGTGCCTGGGTGGCTCGGTTAAGCGTCTGCCTTTGGCCCAGGATGGAGCCCTGCATCGGACTCCCTGCTCAATGGGGTGCCTGCTTCTCCCTCTGCCTCTGCTCCTCCCCTGTTCATGCTTGCTCACTCTCTCAAATTAAAAAAAAAAAAAAAAAAGGAAATGGATCCTGTTCTAGGAGCTTCTATGGTCTGAGGTTGCACTCCTGCCCCCCAGACCTGTCGATTTCTAATGGGTCCTTCGCTTACAGGGGAGTATTTGTGTGCTGGCAGAAGGCATCCCCTGCCGGTCCCCACCAGCCCACCCTGGGCTCAGGCCTGTGGGATGCCACCTGTCCTTGCTGGGCTGAGCCTATGGCCTGGAATGAGTGACACAGCTCTTACTCAGGCCTGTGCTGTCACAGCGGGTGCTGGTGACCCCAGCTTTCCAGTAAGATGCTCTCACTGCTGTGAACATTAGCTTCTCAGAGGATGGAGAACAGAGGACAGCCATCTTTAACTGTTACATGGGGGTGGGCGGGTACCCTTGTTCTTATTCTACCAACGGAAAGAAGCGCTGTCCCTTCAGACTGACAGGCAAACTGGCGGCTAGCAAATCCAACCCGCAGGGCCTCACTGGTGGATAGAGAAGTCTCGCTGTGGGAACTATGTGTTCAATATGTTCATATCAACAGCTGCAAGGCCTTGGAAGCTAGTTCTCTTTCGTGAGTTAATTGTTGTTCCTGCTGGTTCCTTTGGAAAGTTCTCTTCCTTTCCAGCCCTGTGCTTTGGGGCCATTTACACAGTGCTGGATGCCTCACAGACATCAGCTGGTCGGGCTTCCCCACAGCCTAGAAGACAGGAACCCCTTGTACAGATGGAAAAAGCTGAGAGCAGTTAGGCTGCTTGCCCAGGATCTCAGGCCAGTCCACAGTGAAGCTGGGAGGTGAGCTCACAGCTCACAGCTCCCGAATCCCAAAGTACCACCCACTTTTTGCATTTCCCTCTCACTGCACCACCTTGCCTTCATAAACAGCGTGACGTTAAATAAAGCTCAGCCATGTGGGGTCAATCTCCTGTCCACCCAAACGTGGACCACACTGCTCTCAATCATAGCCTGTCGGTAGCGGCACATGTTGGTGGGACGAGGGCACACATACACACATGCACACGCCTTCTGTGTGCAGATAGTCCCACCCCCCAAAAGGCAGGTTTTGCATTTTCCTTTCGCCACTGCCCCCCCCCACCTCCTTGTCCCCAGGCCTGCTGCCTCCCTGAGGATGCTGTGGTTCAGGAGTTTGCAAAGAACCCCATTGTGTCTGTGGAACAGCCTGAGCCAGGATGGGACTGGGCCCCGCGTCCAACGCATGTCATCTTGCCCAAGCATAGCCCAAGGAACAGGATGCCTTTCATGGCCAGGTCTGCTGAGTGGTTTTCTCACTGTGCTGCTGATCTGTTGTGCTCCAGACACACAGACCCTGTGTCCCTGGCTGCCTGTCCTCCCTCCCTCCTGCAGGGGGCATGCTCTGTGTTTGTGGGTGTCCTGTTGGAAAGGGGCACAGATGCCTGGGTCTGAGCATCGCTAATTAAGGACTGCCCAGGAGTAAAGTATTTGAGGGTATAGGCCACGGACAGCCTAGAAGCTCACCTGGGACGGGTCTCATGTGACTCCTGCAAGCTGCTTGTTGGTCGGTCACGGCTTTGGCCTGCATGCTTTGTGTTTGTGGCCTCTCTCATGCCTTTCTGTAGACTATAGACTGTCTGTAGACTGGAATTTCTGAATGCGTGGGTCCTTCCTCTGCCTGGGGCGTGTTTCGGGGCCTCAGTTGGTCCCAGCGGGGTGGCCTGGAAGCCTCCAGTGAAGCCCGGGAAGTTGCAGTGGTGGTGGTGACTGAGGCCATGGACAGTCTGCTCCTAAGCCCCGAAACGTCTGTGTCGCACCATGTCCTGGGACAGGTGCTGGACACTGCGCTGCCGGGAGCCCTTGCCTATCCGGAGCCCCCTGGTCCAGTCGCCAGCACTTACACACGGCCTTCTCCCAGTGCCAGCCATGGCGGTGGGCTGCTGGTCGTTGTCCCACATCCTTACGGAGCTCCTCTCTGACAGCTGAGGGAACGGAGACACACGGAGGGGCGCTTTCTTGCCAAAGACCACGCAGTAGGTGCCCGGGGGTCAGACTCAAGGGCCAGGCCCGTGTTGTCCGCCTTGCATCTTAGGATTTCTTGTAAGACCCACAGTGCCTGGTGCTGTGCCTCGATCATGTTTCTGGAGAGGGAAGAGATCACGGTGTATTTCCTGTTTGCTGTAGGATAAGGGCGATAAGGGCTGAATGTTTCAGCGTGACTTTGAGGCTTACCTGCCTGCCTACCTGCCTGCCCTCGCCTTATCCTGTTCCCTGGTTCTTGAGCCATGGCATCCTGCCTGCTGGTGGTACCCAGCACCCCACGGCCCAGCAGACTCCCTGACTTGGTACGTGGCCTTATCTTTACCTAGAGTGAGCTTCTCTGCCCCGCTAGTGCTGGAAGCCTTCTCTCCTGTGTGGGACTCCAGTGGGACAGATGGACAGACCACGCCACCTGTCTGGAAGCCCTCCTAGGTTCTTGCAGGCGGTCACCTTCCTTTTGCAACTCCCCTCCCCCCAGCCCTGCCTGTCTAACCCTTGGTGGTTTCGTGTTGGGATGTCTGCCCCTCCCTGTCCCTCTGAGGGATCTCTCTGAAGACAGGGACCAGTTTCATCTTCTCCCCCTGGGGGCCAGCACCCTGCCTGGCACATAGGCCAGGCTCAGCACATGGTCCACAGAGCAGTGGAGGCTGCCTCTTGCTGGAACCCAGAAGCGGGGGAGGGGAAGACGCTGCGGGCTGGCAGCATCCGCTCCTTGCCACTCTTCTCGCACTGTGGCTCCCCAGGTTTGGTGAAAATGGGCTGTCGTCACAAGACACCTCTGTGGCGTCCTAAATAACCTCTGTGTACTTTCCCTGGGAAAGTAGCAGTTTATGATAGGTGAAGAGACATGAGAACTCCTCCTTTCGGCTGCCTGCATGTTGCTGGGGCCCTTGGGCAGGCCCCCAAAGACCTCCTCACAGACTAGAGAAATTGGGGTCTGCGTGAAGATGTGGCATCGGTAGATAGGGTTTGCGGTAGAGAAGCCTTTGGGGGTTTTCTCCTCATTTGGAGGAGCGGCTCGGAGGACCTACAGGCCCAGAGCCCGTGTACAGCTCGGCCCTGGAAAGATGAGCTCTTGCTCCCACCATCTTCAAAGTGGAAACAGAGCAGAGCGAGACATACTTGAGGCTTCGCATAAGTTAATTTTTTTTGGCCCGGCCCCAGATATCTTGATTAAATGGTCTGTGAAGTGCCGAGCTATCTTGATAATGTACGTTTTACATTTGATTATATAATCAATTATGTTGCTCCTAATAAATTGTAAAATGAGCCAAAAAGCCACGAGCAGGCTATCCCGGGTATCCAAGGAAGGTCTCCAAAGGAGTTGGAGGAGGCCTTGTCCTCCGTGAGTCCCATGTCACTGGGCATCTGGGTCGGGGTGACCAGCAAGGCGTCCGCCGCACTTACCTGTGCGGAAGTCACCGTCTCTTGCTGCACCTGCGTTTTCGGAGGGCAGGTACACGCTGGAAATACAGGTCAGCATTGCTTTCCAAGGGGAAAGTGGTTTTATCCCCTCGGTAATTGAGGGAGTGAGGATTTAGCCCCGAGCTGGAAGCTCAGGGCAGAGTGAGAAAATTAACTCGGCAGAGCCGGGCTTGCTGTGAGGCTGCTGCCCATCAGGTCGGGC
Source organism: Taxidea taxus jeffersonii (assembly GCA_003697995.1). Taxonomy (NCBI): domain Eukaryota; kingdom Metazoa; phylum Chordata; class Mammalia; order Carnivora; family Mustelidae; genus Taxidea; species Taxidea taxus. Next base: position 89,375 of record ML100761.1, on the reverse strand, counting down.
CCACCGGTTGGTTTACGAAACAATGAAAGGAGAAGTGTTCCGAGGCACAGCAAGGGCGTCGTACAGCCAATTAGGAGAGTTGCCGTGTGGCTTTCCATGCCTGCCCGGGCAGCAGCCGCGCCACGCCGGGCACGTGGTGGGATTTAATAGACCAGCCATGTTCAAACCCATTCTTGCAGGGAGCGCTGGAGACGGACCCAAGCATCCTGCCCATTGGTCCCCCGGAGGGTGATGCTTCTCCGAGGGCACATGCATGAGCAGGGATCCCGGGGGGTTCGAGAGGACAGATGCTGGAAGGGTCTGTTCAAAAATGGTCCGTTCTGTCCCGCCGACAAGCTGCTGCAGCATTTTTGTTCCCGTTTAAAACATTGCTATCAACCAGTTGGAATATAGGCCCGGAGGATCGCAGGGAGTAATCTAATTAGTATGAAGTCAATTCAGTCGCTCCTTTTGTATCTCGTGATTAAATAAGTGGGGAAAATGGCTTGAAAATTAGGTGCTAGAACGACCCAATTACATTTCTGTAGCTTTTTGTATTCAATTTCATAAACAATTTTGCTCTTCGCTGGTTAATCAGTGAATGCCTTTTTCCAGTTTGAAAAGCACTTTTGAAATTATAATGCAATTAAATTGTGTGTGGATGTTCTGGCATAGCGAGTGTGAAAGCCGGGGGCTTGGCAGGCTGCCGTGTTGTACCTTGACTGTAATGAGTCCCCAGGCTGGCAGCTTGCGAGTGTCATTCATAATATTGTCCATGCTGGGTTACTGTAAAGTGCAGCTGCCTTAACCAGCAGTTAACCAGCGACCGCCAGTCCGCTCGCACGCGCGCTCTCTCTCTCTCTTGCGGGGCGCGCATGCCTTGTGCCACGGGGCCGTGCCACGGAGACAGCAGAACGGCGGGGCTCCGCTCGAGGCTCGCACGGCATCCCATGAGTCAGGTGCCTTCCTGACCAAGGAGGCCAGTGCTCCCCAATACAGTTTGCTTATCTGTGCGTGAGACAGGGTGGGATGCATTTGACCCCTCCTGTTTTGTGGGGGCTTCAGTCACCTCTGTCCGTAGTTTGCCCAGGGGCGGGGAAAGGGAGGAGAGAAGTCTTGGACACCTTGCTGTGTGCCTGACGTTCCCGTAAAAACCTTTACCAGATCCTTCCAGCAGCCCCGAGAGAGGCTTCCGTTGTCCCAGCTTCGTAGATGAAGACGCTGAGGCATGACACAAACTCCTGTAAGCAGGATCTCTGGGGTTAGCCCATTGAATTTATCTAACTCCAAAAGCTGTGCGCTTCCACCATTTCTGCACCCGGAAGACAAACTGAAAGGCGGGGCACCTGGAGAGGGGTGCTGGGGTGCTGTGAGCGGGCCCTGCTCTCCTGTTCTGGGAGGATGCCTGTGAGTTCACAGAGGGATGCCGCGTGCGAGGAGCGTGCTCTAGATGTCTTCCCCAGTACCCTCATTCACGTTCCTGCACCTTGGGAGTTTGGGGTGTGTTGGAGTGCACTGTAACGTGAGTACATAATACAGGACAGTGACCCAACATTGGGACGATCCAGTGTGGGTTCACAAGGACCTCTTCCAGTCCCTTTCCTTGCCTTATCAGTAGCAAAGATTCTCTTGCCTTTAGTGACCTAGAATATGAAGCAGGTAGGAGGCAGGTTTCCTAGGGGCCTCATGACAGGAGGTGGTCAAGCCACTCTGATTCTAGAACTTACCTAGAGGCTTTGAATGGCTCACCTCCTGAGAGTTAACACCTAGCTCCGGCCTCTCTCCTCGTCAGTTCTCCCTGGTTGAGGCCTTGGAACTAACCCTGGTTTACTGGAAACAAGTAACGTTAAACTTCAGGGAGGTCTTTTCAGCATAACCCTTCATGCGAAACTTGACTTAGACATTCAGCTGAAGGGGAGTGCCTGTATCCCACTGGCTGTGACGCCTCCTGAGCGGGGATGACAGGCTTTGCACCGAGGCCAGGAGCAGAGGTTGGGAGCTAGAAGGGAACACACCTGGGCCTGGCTGTTGCTAGAGGCGGAAGGGGGGCAGGGGCGGTATTTACAGAGCTATCTTGGACTTGAGAAGACTGTTTCATGTTGCAGCCCCTTTTTAAAAATTTTTTTGGCCACGTGCCTGGGAGATCTTGGGTCAGGTGCAACATCTGTTTTGCAGAACAGCTCGGCAAAGCCAGCATGGGGAGGTGAACGGGGTGGGGTGGTGTGGATTAGAGAGAAGAGGGAAGATAGGGCTCCTGAGACCAAGCTCAGTTTCGCCGGGAAGCATGTTCATAACTGCTAGCATGTGCTTCTAATCATCTACTTGCCAGATGTTCCCGGAGTGGGAGACGGAGGGTGCCTTGCCTGAGAGCTCCCTGATGGGGAACAAGTAGCTAGAAATTGGAAATGGGCCCCAGTTTGCTTGCCAGGTGTTTTTCCTTCGTAGAACATCTGGAGGGAGGATGGTAAAGAGGCCTCCCTGCCCCAGCCTGGTGTCTTGGGGTCAGCTGTCTTTCTGGTGGATCCTCCGGAGGCTGGACATTCTGGTTGTAAAAAGCCATGAGGACCCTCTGAAATGACCCCTCCTCATGGCAGGACTGGGGACTCCAGAACAAGGCCTCTTGCAAGCCCGTTTCTAGAGAGAGACAAGTTTTCTGAGTTACTCAGAGGAAGAAGCAAGAGAGACGGGTGTGGGAAGATGAAGACTCCATTCCTGACCTAATTTCTGACCAAAATGAAAAGATTCAAAATGCCTTTTAAGGGGGTGACGGTCCTAAGCCAGTGAGCCTTGTGGAAACTCCCAAGAGGAACTTCCAAGGCACTTTGGGATCTTGCGGCCCGCCCCTCCACGCAGACCTTCACTGGGGGCCTGCTGGGCTTACTGTCTCCAGTGGCACTGAGATGCTCCTTCCGGCAGAGACAACCAGGGTACCCAGTTGGTTAAGAATTCTGGGGTGTGGTCCAGGCTCCCAGGATGGCAGGGCAGGACGCTAGCCCCCACTCCCTGTGTGTATGCCGGTGACCAGCATACACACTCGCGGGGTGGGGCTCACTGGCCCCGCGAGCTGGGAGAAGATCTTCAGTCTGGACCCCAGCTACTTCTGGACGCTCTCTTGGGAGAGCTCTGGCAAATGCAGACTGAGAGGAGTAGATGGGACGTGCACGTGATGGATTCTCATAAACCCGTTAAGGTGATGCTTACAAGGATTATTTTTTAAATATTTTTTATTTCCTTAACAGAGAGAGCACAAGTAGGTAGAGAGGCAGGCAGAGAGAGAGGGAAACAGGCTCCCTGCTGAGCAGAGAGCCCGATATGGGGCTCGATCCCAGGACCCTGAGATCATGACCTGAGCTGAAGGCAGAGGCGTAACCCACTGAGCCACCCAGGTGCCCCTTTACAAGGATTTTTAAATGACACATGGAAATGCGGATGACCTACCACTGCAGGAAAACAGCTGTGAACTACATACATGCACGAACCACGCTGGAATTCGAATCAGCTGGGGAGATCTGCACGCGGGCTGCTTGCCTCACACCAAGTCGGCCCGAGCTGTGGAGGGTGGCGTCCGCAGATCGTGGAAATTCAAAACTTTCCCCTAGCGACGGGGACATGCTGCCTTGGCCGAGTGTCACTTTGGTAGAGTGGTATTCATGGTAGGAGGGAGATTCTCCAAGCTGTTACCAGTGGTTTCCCTGGTAGAGGAGTCGTGGGCGGGTTCTAAGTCTGTGCCTTCATCATGTCTGCATTGGCCAAAGCTTTGCAGGCAGCGTGGGAGCCAGGAAGAGAATGGGGGCCCCTGCCAGCTGCTAAAATGGGTAGTGCCAGAGACGCAGCCCACCTCCCACCTTCTCGTCCTCAGGCCTTGAGATGCTGTTGGTTGGCGCATTTATTTTGGTGCTTTTGGTGATATAAGGTCATAACGCCTGTTCAGAATGTTTAAGTGAACCTATCTGAGATAAGGGGAAAAGCCCAGAAGAGTCTGCACTGCCTCTGCTCTTACAGGCATGCCCAGGTCCCCACAGTGGGCAGCTTGGGGTGCCAGCTCCATATAAGATGGGGCTCGGCAAGGTGGATGAAGCTTGCCTGGCTCAGCTCCCTGGGGCTTCTGGGAGAGGGACCGGCTTGGGACAGGTGGTCAGGGCAATGATGACAGACTCTCCCCTGCACGTTAGGCAAAGCTCAAGTCATGGGGTAGGCTCATGACATCTCACCTGGTGACTTTCCACTCTCATGCCGTGGAGACCAGGGCAGAAGCGTGCCATCAACCGTCATTGGCTGCCTCACTGACATATTGGGTCTGGCTCCCAGCTTTGGAGCAGAAAGCCAGAATGTTGAGCAGAATTTCATTTCTGGAGCCGTGGCGGTTCTAAGTAGGAGTTGAGCTTTCCACCTGGCCTGACATCATTTTATCATTTAGCTCCAAGGATCCAGTAGTGGGGATCATGCCACTAACCTTTTACGGTCTGTCATCAAGGTGAAGGGGCAGGCCGCCCCTGGCAACAGGAGAATCAGTCCACCACTCGTTTTCCTGGCTTGTTTAGTCTTTCCCCCTCGAATTCCAGGCCTAGGGGCCCGACTGTGGTACCGGAGAGGAGAGGACGCAGGGAGGGCAGAGAGCACTCTGAGGGGACAGGCCCCACTGCCCAGGACCTGGCAGCCTGCCTCTGAGGCCTGGCTTTTCCACGAGGCCCATTTGACCCACCTAGTGCTGCTCTGCTCTAGGCACCTCTGGCTCTCTGGCCAGAGGCAACACCAGGGACCCCTCTCCTTGTCCTTGTCCTCTGATTCACGCTGTGGCCAAGATCAAGGGTCCCCCAGTTTATGCCTCGGTTTCCTCCTGGTTCACATGGGGATAGTAATCCCTGTGGAGATAACCCATTGGATGATTGTGAGGATAATTTGAAATCACCTAGGGGAATGGTTTTGAGAAGACAGTAGTAAAAGAACAGTAATTATAATAATGACACATCAAGAGAGGATCCAGGCACTTGTCAGTTCTTTTTCTTCCTGCTTCCAGCTGGGCAGGTGAGCAAACGGGAAAGCCCGTACCTTGTCCAGCTGCCCATGTGCCTATAGCTTCCTGGAAGTCAGGAGAGGGGCCCACTTTTCCTCTGTATCCTCTTAGCCTGTCCACAGCTGCCCTTGTTGTCCAGATCCCGGAAGAAGGGTGCTATGGTAATTAGGACAACTGATGGTTCCTGTCTGGGTGTGGTGGGGGAGCAGGAAAGCTGGTCAGCCACTCCAGAGAGTAAACCAGTGGATCCTGAATTTGGGGGTATGGGGGGAGAAAGCAGGCGACTCTAGCAGTGTGGGCCCCAGAATCAGACCCCAGGGCCTCAGCTCACTGGGGTGCGGGAGAGGCTTTGGCATCACCGAGGAGGAATGTCACAGGCTCGGGCAAGGACTCAGAGGTTTAAGCAGCAAAGCTATTTAGGTCTCACTGTGAAAATTATTTTGAGCTTCATCCTGTTCTGGAAATGTTGGGTTTGCTAAGCAAGATGGTATTTGGCACCAGCAACCTGGAAAAGAGGAAGGACTTGCCATGGAAGCCTCCAGGATGAGAAGGGTTTCCAGAGCTGCGGAGCCCAGGGCTGCCTACCAGGAGTTTTTGTGGGGCACGGTCTCAGAACTCCAGCTTTGGAGGAGCCGCCTCTCAAAAGACCAATCTGTGTACCTTTTTCCTTCAGAAAATCTGTCCTGAATCAGAGTTGTTCTGTGCTCACTAATCCCCGTCTGTTTGGTCACCTCGAGCCACGGCTGATCCGGCCTCCAGGCCATCCTGGCATGTCCGCGGGTGCTGGACCAATATTGACTGCACCTGAGCCGGCTGGCACTTTGGAGGGGATGCCGTCCCAGCCATCCCACCACCTTCCAGCGAAGCTGCCGTCCCTGCGTGTCAGCATGCCCCCATGCTTGGGTAGCACCTGCTCCCCCCGCCCTGATTTAGAGGAGTCTGGATTTAGCTATTTGTTGTAAACTCTATTTAAGATTTTACTTATTTATTTGAGAGAGAGAGAGAGATCACAAGTAGGCAGAGAGGCAGGCAGAGAGAGAGAGAGGAGGAAGCAGGCTCCCCGCCAAGCAGAGAGCCTGATGCGGGACTCAATCCCAGGACCCCGAGATCACGACCCGAGCCGAAGGCAGAGGCCCAACCCACTGAGCCACCCAGGCACCCGTAAACTCTATTTTTAACAAAGCTGAGCAGAGACCTGGCTGAGGGGGCTGTAATTTATGGCATCAGGTGACCTGCAAGATGTTAACAGGAGGCAGGCTCCCCTGCATTGCCCCCGGCAGCTTGGCCCCGGGATCCCACTGGGCTCGGTGCCCTGGGACCTTCCCCTGCTGGACGCCCCCGATGGATGCAGCCCCCTGGGACACCTTTGCATTGGCCTCTGGTGTGTTACCTGTGACGCTTGGCAGCATCCGCCTTTATGGTCCAGGGTTGGCTACTGGTTAGAACGAAAATACTGGCTTATGTTTATAGTTCACAAATGCATTGGTCCTTAGGATGACCTTGTGAAGCAGGGATAATGTTCTAAGAGGAAGCGTAGAATAATAGCATGAATAATAACCAGAAACTTCTGCTGATTGATCCCTGGGTATGTGTCGTGCTCTGTGCAAAGTATTCTGTTGTTACCTAATTAATAAGACAAGTAGGGAGGATGTTCCTGGGATTTCATTTTTCAGATGTATTCATTCATTCGATAAATCTTGATCCGCATGTAAGTTCTAAGCACAGCAAATTTGGTGCTGAACAGCGAGGACTGAAAAATCTCTAGGCCTCGATGAGGAAGCCGAGCCTGTAGGCCAGGTGAGTTGCTCAGGGTGACACAGCCTGAGGACCCTCAAGGCTTCCTGGGCCACCCTGATTCCCAGCAAGGACAACCAACCGGGCATTTGGTTTCCACACTTCATGTCTTATCTAGGGCTGTGTTCATACTAGATCTTCCATTTATTCTGGTTGCCCTTCTGGGGGCTGATGGAGAAGAAAGCCCAGGCTTTCAGGACAGATAGACCTGGGCTTGCATCCCAGCCCGGCTACTCACAGAGAAACCATGGCAGGTGACTTCACTGAGTATCAGATTTCCCATTTTTCAAACAGGGATAACGTTACCTGCCTTGAGGGCAGATGGAAGGCTTAGGGATACTGTATTTCAAAAGGTCAAGTTAGACTTCAGCTGAATAAGTAGTGGCGGTCATGGTGACAATGAGGACAACCCAAGGAATGGGGCTCACTCTGGAAGAGAACCTGCTTAGAGGGAGCTCTGCCCCCTGCCTCTGTGGGCCAGGATGGTATGGTCCCAGGATGGGAAGTGCCTCTCCAACCCCTGCCCTCCTGTCCTCCATCCCTGGTCAGCAGTGCTGCTGGAGCTTGGGGAGTGTGAATGGCCAAGGCAGTACTTAAATCCTGGCCTCTCTCCAGCCTTTGCTGAGGCCTCTGCCACTGCCAGCTTCTTTCCCCATCATGATTCGGTGATGTTCCTTTACAAGCCAATGAAACAAAAATAAGCAAGGCCATTAGGCCTCCTGGCAGGCAGTTAAGACCAGAAATGAAGAACCAGACAGCAAGGCCTTCCTGAGTCTGCAGCACGATAGTTGGGTAGGAATGTCCTCCGTCGGAGGCACGGGGGCAGGGAAGGGGTGGTTCCAGGTTGGGACAGGGCAGACAGGCCAGCCCGGCCAGCCCCTGGACCAAGCTGCAGAGCCCAGGGCAAGAACGCTGTTCCAGGTCCTCCCCTGCACACTTGAGCCTCCATTGGCCATCCCCAGCATCTCGTGGAAGGTTGCCACTGTGGAAGAAAGGCTGGATGTGCTTGGAGGGCACAGCAGTAACAGACAACACTGGGTGGGGTGAGAGTCTCCCTGGGGCTGTCCTAGCTCTTGCCTTCTGGCTTCTGAGTACAGTGGAACTCCTGGTTGGTCAGTCTTAGGGACAACAGGGCCTTCCAAGAGCCAGAAATGCTGTGTCTTTTTTTTTTGTTTGTTTTGTTTTTTAAGTAGTCCCAGCAGCAGTTGATTTCTGTCGTGGCTGCCTGCTGGCTGGTGCTCTCCCATGCACGGCACCCGGCTCATGGTAGGCGGTGACTAGAGGCCATGGTCCAGGGCGTTGTCTGGCTTGTGGTTTCTGTGGCCCCACTGACCCCAGATGCTTAAGCATCCGGTCTCGGCAGAAGCAGCATCGCTGAGTTGAGTTGGCACCATGTGGTGATTGAACAGGAGCAGAGCGCACTAGACCTTTCCAGCAGCATCTCCCGTCCCTGCTCGGGATGAAATGTGGACTTTTTTTTTTTTTTTTAAGATTTTATTTATTTATTTGACAGACAGAGATCACAAGTAGGCAGAGAGGCAGACAGAGACAGAGGGGGGGAAGCAGGCTCCCCGCAGAGCAGAGAGCCTGATGTAAGGCTCGATCCCAGGATGCAGAGAGCCCCATGTGGGGCTCGATCCCAGGACCCTGGGATCATGACCTGAGCCGAAGGCAGAGGCTTTAACCCACTGAGCCACCCAGGCACCCCTTATGTAAGCCTCTGCAACTGTGCTTGTAAGAGGATGAAGATGGCTGGTTGGGCCAGGCCTAGGGATCCTGGAATTGGCCTGCGTCTCGGACCCTCAGCGGATCTGGTTCTGTGCTCAGGGACGAGGCTCTGGGTGGAAATTTGGAAGAGGAGGCCCTGGTGGGCCAAGGGGGAGCTTCTGAGAGTCTTGTCCTAGCAGTTCATCTGGTACCAACTGCATCTGATTGTAGCTGCACCATCTTTGAAAAATAACATCATTTGTATGTACAGGCTGACCAGCTGGAGTGCCCTCCTCCAAAGCCATTCCCTGTGTCACACAGTTAATTTGCTAAGCACCCACTCCGCCCTGGTCGATAATCAAGGGGATGGGGACGCAGGGGTGAATAAGGTCCAACAGCAGTTCTGGCCCTCAGGCCCAGTAACTCCATTCTTCGCACGACGACTGGGGCTCATTCTCCACTGTGTCCTAAAGACTCAGCGCTGTTTCCTCCACCTCATAGGTATCCGGTTAATATTTATTAAACACATGTTTTTATTAAAACACATAGGAATATGTGTTTAAAAATTCCTATGTGTTTTAATAAAAACATGTGTTTAATAAACACATAGGAATATGTGTTTTCTGCATTTTCTAAGACTCTAAGATGTTTATTACTTTTATCCTCAGAAGGTGACAATCCAAGTTTATAGTCTAAAGAAAGGAAAACGAAGGTGCGGGGAGGGAATTTAGATAACGGTTTGTAGACGGCCCTGGGTTTTAATTGATGGCATATACTTTCTTTGAGGCAGTGGGATGAGGAAATTGCTAAGAAAGCCACATAGAAAGAGAAACTGCCTGAAGACGAGTCCCGTGAGGGTCTCAGGGTCTGCAGCAGTCCCCGTGTGACGTATTGTGTCCTGTTCTAGGCGTCCCGGTTTAGGAGCGATGTTGACAAGGTAGACCATATCTGGGGAAGTCTGATAAGGACTGGAAATAGTATCCTGGAGACATTGAAGAGGAATCAGAGGAGGTGAGAGTAGGAAGGAACAAGGTGGCCATGGTAGAGCCAAAGGGCTGGAAGTGGGGCAGGTGGCTCCCTGTTTATAGACAGCTGAGCGTGAAGTTACTGAGGAAGATGGGTCACTAGGATGGAGAACAGCTTAGCAGTCCCTCCAGATGTCCAGATCTTGGGCACCTGGGTGGCTCAGTGGGTTAAGGCCTCTGCCTTCGGCTCAGGTCATGATCCCAGGGTCCTGGGATCAAGTCCCGCTTCAGGCTCTCTGCTCAGCGGGGAGCCTGCTTCCTCCTCTCTCTCTCTGCTTGCCTCTCCGCCTACTTGTGATATCTCTCTCTGTCAAATAAATAAAATCTCTAAAAAAAAAAAAAAAATGCCCAGCTCTTCAACAAGCCATCTTTATGAAGTGGTGAGGAGTGATGTCCTCTCCCCAGAAGATGTAGTCAGACAGGAAATCGAGTTGATGGGGTGTGATGGGCCCAGGAACCAGTGTGTTCAAGGGTCACTTTGCAGATCACAAGTGGGTCTTGCTGAATCTTGTAATGGTCCGAAATCTCGCCTTTCCAGACCCATCGAACCCTACCTACCCATAACATGTCTGGAAACTAGGTCTTCAGGCTCTGGTGTCTCTGGTAGACACTGGTTTAGTGACCGGTTACTTCCAGCCTTGGTCTGTGTGAGATGAGGAAGGGAGGGAAAGAGGACGGAACAAAAGAACAGCCCATGCTCTTGGAGATGGTAGGACCAGCCCCTGCCTCTGCTGAAGATGACGAACGAAATAAATGAAAAAGCCTTTCTTGGAGTCCTGCTGGAAGCCCAAAAGGACAGGAGGTTTTTATTTATGGAAACGAGTTATAACTTAAGCTGTCCAGGAGTGTGGCAATTACATGGCATAAAGATGTTCCTTAATTCATGCGGCCTCCTTTGGAGGTGGCTAAGCAAGCATTTCTGCATCTTCCAACTCTGCTCCCTTCTTTGCCGGTAGGGTTGCTTTTGCTTACCGCAGTTCAGGAGGTCCCCCAGAGGTGTGGTTGGCTGTGTAACCTCTCTTTCCTGGCACCCCCTAGCCACCCCCTCCCCACCCCCGGCAAGGATTTGGAAAAACAGCCAAGTGTTGGGCAGTGTAAAGGCCTGGCTTTTCCTTCCTTCCTCCCCACTCCTCCCCTTGTTGAGAAATCCCATTATCCGAGAGAGTGATTGTTAAACTCCAATCTGTCTGCCGCCAAGCCATGGGGCGGCTGTTTCCTCCTCGGCCACCGCCCTGGTCCCCTTGTCTATCTGCAGGGGGAAAGCCGAATATCTGTACATTCAGGCTTTAAGAGTCTATCAGTCGGAGTTGATTCTCTGCTGGTGACAGCCCAAGCTCTTTACCACCACGTCTGACATGATCTCATGGGTTTCCAGTTGTCTGAGTGTTTCTCCAGAGCAAATGAAAGCAAATGCTTAGTTAGGGGATGCGTGAAATGGTATTGTTTGTTCCGGGGACCACCGCAAAGCTGAAGGATCATCTTCGAATTATCCACCCTCTGCTTCAGCTGCCCTCGTACGTGGGGGCGCTGCCGAAGGAGCCGCGGAGAGCATGCTGGCCTTGTTCCCGGAGAGGTGCCAGGAGGCCAGGGGTGGGACTCCTCCCCTGCCAGGAAGCTTGGGGCTAATTGGGAACAGAAGGGATGCCCAGGGGATGAGGAGAGGGGATGAGCAGGAGGGAGGGTCTCACCAAGGTAGAGGAGTGACAAATATTTGCTTGTAGCAAAACAAGAGTGAAAACAAGAGACTGCTAATGAGGGCTTTGGGGCATTTTGTGCCTGCATTTCTCAGGGCCCAGCAGTGTGGGTTGGTGTGATTAGTTGCCGAGCTACTTGGCACAAGACCAATCCCTCTTTTCAATATCAAGTTTCATAAGCGTGGAACAATAACAAATCATTATGAATCCTCCGGGAATGATGGGTGGATGGGGGTAGGGGTTTCCCCCCCCACTCGGATAAATCCATCTTTTCAGCTCAGGTACATTTTTCCCATTGTAAATAGAGAATGGCAAGGGACGGATTGTGTCTCGGCAACTTGCTGTATTGTTAATCTGTTATTAGGCAAAAGTCTTAACACCAGGCTGGGTGCTCAGAGGCCTCATTGTGAGCTCGGGATGGAATTATGCATCATGAATAAAAACCGCTGTCAACATGCATTGGTTTCAAAACATTAGAGCATATGGTATGTGATTATCTGTATTGTCAAGTGCAATAAAGTGAATTTGGATATAATAAAGAATGTAATATTTTAGAAATTTGGTAATAAACTAAGGAAGGGATGACAGCTGAGGTTCTTTAAGGCCCCAGACACAAATAAATTGAAGTTACTGGTCTCTGCAAGCCACGCAGCAGCACGGCCACAACGTAGCTCTGGGGGCATCGTGGTTTTCAAATTGGGTATGGCTCTGCTGTCTCTCATGTGCCTTCTCTGGAGAGCGGGGAGGCTCTGGGCCTTGGGTTTGATGGCAGGAGGGAGGCAGCGGCTCCTCGCAGAGACCCAGACCTTGCCTTCTTACCTGGTCTGCAGGTGTGTCCTGTGCCTGCTCTGGGCTCGGGAAGGGTCCATCTCTGATCAGGCATAACAGCCATTGTGCCAAGTGTCAGGCCAAACTATGGTTCAATGATGATTTCTCTCCCCGGGTTGAGGGGAGGGCCCCTCTCGGCCAGTCTCCAGCTCTCTCTGCCTACTTTTGGTCAGTAGGGGCAGGCGGGACTCAAATCACCAGAGTCCCATCCAGCCATTTCTCAGAGGCAGCCATTTGCAGGAGCCTGCATCCCATAGGGTGAAGTTAGTGAGCTGATACAGCAAGTCAGTATAAGTAAGAAAACCAGATCTGCAGAGGGGCACCAGTGCTCTGCCTTTTGACCAGGACGAGGAACTGTGCTAAGCTTCGTGGGCATTGTCTTGTTTAAATGCTCTACTACCCTAAAATACTAATTTCCCCATTTTACAGATGAGAAAACCGAGGCACAGAGAGACCTCCTGCAGCCATTCGGTTGTGGAACTGGGATTACAGCCCAGACTCTACTCACAACCCATGAATAAGGAAGCTCTTTCCTTTTTTTTTTTTTTTAAGATTTTATTTATTTGACAGAGATGACAAGTAGGCAGAGAGGCAGGCAGAGAGAGAGGAGAAAGCAGGCTCCCTGCTGAGCAGAGAGCCCCATGTGGGGCTCGATCCCAGGACCCTGAGACCATGACCTGAGCCGAAGGTAGAGGCTTTAACCCACTGAGCCACCCAGGCGCCCCAGGAAGCTTTCTACTCCTAACCTTTTCTAATATTTTCTAAATAAGCTCTTTCCATTCACAGTTCACAAATAATAACCCATATGAGAAGGTCTCCACACAGGAAACTTTAATATGCTAAATACCTGGGGCCATGAAAGAATGTTCCAGGAAAAAAAAAATACAACCAGGTGATTTCTCTGTTCTCACTTGGGCCTTGGCAGAGGCAGGTCTGCATTTATTTTTTTCTCTTTTCCCTTAGCTTTGATTTTTATATCCTGGCTCCAGCTAGATGAAGCAATTTATCATCACCCTAGCAGTTGGCCTTGCCCCTGCTCTTCTCTTCCTCTGGGAAGGGCTCCTGCCCCAGCTAAAGTTTATTGTTGAAGGCTGAGGCAGAGCCTGTTTGCTTTTCCTGGCTGCTTTCATATTTCTGACCCAGGACTTCACCTTGACTCCCAGCTTCCAGGAAACCCTGGGGGGGGCCTCACCACCATACCTGGCCTCCTCCTCCTCCTCCCCCCCGCACCCCTATTCATCTGTGGGGTGCGGGGAGGGGGGATTTCCAGCGCGCCCTCATGTGCTGTCCAGGCAGGTAGACAATTTCATCATTGAGTGTGAAGAACTGGGAGTACCACCATGGGACCCCAGGCTAAAACAATTTGGATGGCTGGGAAAAGAGAAGACTTTTAATTCATTTCTTGCCTGGATACCTCTATAATTCCCAGGACCAGGGTGGACAGAGGTTTGAATAAACCCCTTGGTCCTAGAGACTGTATGACCAGGGTCCCATTGGAGATGAGAGCAAGTTCAAATCCACCTCCAAATCACTTGGTGGTGGCATCTCAGGATGGCCCCACTAGATCCCATCCCACTGCAGTCAACAGCGCCAGATCATTTTCAAGTCTCAGCTGGTGGCCCACTCATTCCAAGCCATGTTGGGGGCAGGATCCTTCCATAGAAACTGCACGCTTGTGCAGGGATGACGAGAGTGTGCATTCTGTCATTCGCTCCGCGTGCCTGCCCTGGGAGGTCAGCATCTTTATTCTTGCTTTACAGGTGGAGACCCAGGGTCAGGGCGGTTAATGGCTTGCCCAGCCAGTAATTCTATGTCCAGCCTTTTGGGTAGCCTGCAGTGAGTGATCCCAGATCTTGGAATGGTTTCCTTGGGCGAAATAGACTTTGAGTCCCTGTTTGAGTTTGTCCCAAAGACTGCTCCTAATGATCTGTGAGTGTATTAATCCTGCTTTCTGTTAATTAACAATATGATAAAACCGGCATTTCCTAAGTTGTCGCTTAACACATGTTTTAGCAATTATGTACTTAGTGGTTTGGTTTCAGAATGCTAATAGAATAAAATTTTAATGAAGATATGATGCTATGAAAAATTTATTGAGAAGAGTTCAGGTATTGCTGCCATTAACGTGCCGGGTGCAGGGGTCTCCTTTTGGAGGGTGAACCCTTTCCCCAGGGCCTTCGGAGCACACTCTGGGCTGAGCTTCGAGGACCCAGGAGATCCTGGAATTGACTGATTCTGGACTCCCCTGAATATCTCTCCCAAAGGCCCCTCCTTGAGGGTCCGCACTGGTTGGCAGTCACAGCAGGTCTTCCTCCCACCTACCCCTGGCCTCTGACTTTCCGTCGTTTCTGTAACTAAGGGACGGGCTTCAGACACAAGGCCCCCCCTCTCCTTGGAGAGCAGGTGTCTCCAAAATTTACTAATTGTCTAGAAAAAAAAATTAGCACCCCCCCAGTATATCTCATTTAATTTTTTAATTAAATCTACTATTATGCTAATATATATGTATTATAAATCTATATAAAAGGAATGGGATATAGTTGAAACAGTCATACTTAGTTTATTAATAATTAAAAGATTTGTTTAGAGTAATGTGGTTGAATAGTTTTTTTTAAAAAAAAATTTTAAGATTTTATTTTTATTGGACAGAGAAAGAGATCACAAGTAGGCAGAGAGGCAGGCAGAGAGAGAGGGGGAAGCAGGCTCCTTGCTGAGCAAAGAGCCCGATGCAGGGGCTCAATCCCAGGACCCTGACATCAGGACCTGAGCCGAAGGCAGAGGCTTAACCTATTGAGCCACCCAGGTGCTCCTTAAAAAAAATTCTTGGTGTAACACTTTGGGCTCGAACCCTAAAGGATGCATTCTGAGGTTGGTTTATTTTGGTGCATGGACTCCACGCCTGTCATAACTGAAAAATCCACCTCATGAGATAAACAGATCCCAGTGGAAGTGTATTCACTGTGCTGACTAAATCATGATACTAATTTTTCAATCCCATCCTCCAATTATGCAAAGGATTTTGTTGAAATTCAGCTTGTAAATTTCCATCTTCCCCGATGTCAATCAGTTTTTCACGCAAACTAATCAAGTGTTGCATTTTTTATATTTTTAACAAATGGGTTCAAAATCCACTGAAATCTTTTTTCTTTTAAAAAAACGAGTTTTACAATTCTGTTTCCAAGTTTTAAAAGCCTTTATAGGATGAGAACCTTTGCAGGCTGACCCAGTTACATCCTTTTTAAAAGCAACCAAAGCACAGAAGAATACAAATAGTTGGCAAACATTTGTTTTCCAGGTGTTTTCTCTACAGCACAAGTTTCTGTTCGAAAAGCAGGTTCTGGGGGGGTGCCTGAGGGGCTCAATCGGTTGTGTCTAACTTGATTTTGGTTCGAGGTCATGATCCTCGGGGTCGGGAGATCAAGTCCCGACTCCAGCTCCACAGGGGCCATGGAGCCTGCTCAAGATTGTCCCCCTCTTTCTGCCCCTTAAAAAAAGGGAGGGGCACCTGGGTGGCTCGGTGGATTAAAGCCTCTGTCTTAGGCTCAGGTCATGATCTCAGGGTCCTGGGATGGAGCCCTTTGTCTGGCTCTGTGCTCAGCAGGGAGCCTGCTTCCTCCTCTCCCTCTGCCTGCTTCTCTGCCTACTTGTGATCTCTGTCAAATAAATTTCTTTAAGATTTTTATTTATTTATTTCTTTATTAGTTAGAGCAAGCACAGGCAGAGGCAGGCAGAGGCAGAGGGAGAAGCAGGCTCCCTGCCGAACAAGGAGCCCGATGTGGGACTCGATCCCAGGACGCTGGGATCATGACCTGAGCCGAAGGCAGCCGCTCAACCAACTGAGCCACCCAGGCGTCCCTGTCAAATAAATTTTTAAAAAATCTTTAAAAAAAAAAAAAAAAAGGCACATTCTTTGTCACTCTCTGGGTTGTCACTTGTCCCACCTGATCAGAATGCATTTTGGGGGCATGGGCTGGCAGGTGAGGAGACTGGCTGGGAGCCGGAGAAGGGTCAGCCCACCGTTTTGTTAGTTGGCATGTGCTTGTATCCTTGGGATTCCTTCCGGTCCAAGTGTTCTTTGCAAGGCCCATTTGCAAAGCCAGGCCACACGCTCTGTACATCATTTACTGGTCACCTGAGCAGCACCAGGTAGCAGCTCAGCTCGCAACAGGTGAGTGAAGTACTGCTCTGACCTCCCCCAGCTTTGAAGCATTTATGGCCCTGCAGTGGTCTGGAAAACACTAAGACCCCATCCTCTGTTCCATGGGTGTGTGGCACTGAGGGCACTAAGACCATTCAGTCCCTGTATTAAAATGAGGCTGAAATTACTTTTAGATGAAAAATGAAAATCAGGCACTATAAAATTTTTTCCTTTTCCTGGTGTTTCTTGACCCAAACTGGATATCCGAATCACCTGGAGAAATTCAAGAACAGACAAGACGGATGCTGAGGGGGTGGGAGGGCATAAGACCCCAGACCTCAGTTCTGAGGGTGGGACCTGAGCATCAGTATTTTTTAAATCTTTCGCTCTGATGTAGGAACCACAGTTGAGAGTCCTTGTTCCAGACCAGTGCCTCTTAAATTTCAGTTTGCATAAAAGTCACCTGGAGAATTTGTTAAAAATGCAATTTTGGGGGCGCCTGGGTGGCTCAGTGGGTTAAAGCCTCTGCCTTCGGCTCAGGTCGTGATCCCAGGGTCCTGGGATCGAGCCCCACATTGGGCTCTCTGCTCAGCGGGGAGCCTGCTTCCTCCTCTCTCTCTGCCTGCCTCTCTGCCTACTTGTGCTCTCTGTCAAATAAATAAAATCTTTTTTAAAAAAATGCAATTTTGGATCCAGGAGGTCCAGGGTGGGGTCTGAGACACTGCATTTCCAGCAAGTTCCCAGGTGGCGTTGATGCTGCTGGTTGGGGTGGGTCCCCCTGAGTAGCGGCCCCCCGGCCCCGACCTCTCCAGCCCCTTCTTCCCTCTCACCACCCCCCAGGCCGCTGTCTGTCTGGGCGGCCCAGGAGCAGAGCAGAGTGAGCAGCAGCTTGGTCCCAGCAGAGCTGCCATCCCCGGCCAGGCTGTCTGGACTGCTGCTCTCAGCTTCTCGCAGATCTGGTCTCCAGATGTTAAGAACAGTTCCTCTAACAGCCCGAGAAATAGGCCGGCCCCTGCTCCACGGTGAATAAGCTCGCGTGTCTAGCACAGAGGCACCATGATGGGCCGCTCCCTACCCCCGAGCTCCCGGCAGGCTTGCTGGCAGCACGGCCAGCTGGAGCCATGGAGATGCAGGCAGAGATGACCCCTCCCCGTGGGGGGCAGGGAGGGGGTGGCGGGCATCGAGCCAGGGCTCTGTCAGTCCGGATGATTCTGAAACCATACTTCATAATAAAAGTCATAATTTGCGGTGGCGCTGAAAACCTTCCAAGTAGTGGTTTTTTTGATGGAGTTTTGGAACCTGCTCTGAGGCCAGTAACCATTCCCTGAGGACTTGTTGGAGGGGAGGCAGGTGGGCCTCTTGAGGTGGCTGCTGGGGAGGCTGAAGCTGTTCTGAGGGGTCCGCTCTCCGTACTGGGATGAGTGGGGTGTGGGGCTGCTTCCAACCTTTCGGGGCAGGTTTTGTCGTCTGTGTCCACCCCACCTTCCCCTTTTGTTTCCCTTTGTCTCGTCCTTGATGTTCCCTCTTCCAAGGATACCCGGGAAGCCCCCTCCAGACAGAGGCCCTTGACTTTTTCCTCAACAGCCAGGCTGCAGGCTCACTCTCCGAGCAAAGGCCAGAGCTGCTGGCGGGCCGTTGGTGGTCAGGGGGAGGGAGAAGTTTGTGATTTTTGTTTTGACCCGAAAGGATGCACAGTTGGGTTTTTTCAAGGAGTAAGACTGGGAATTCACCACATGATTTGTTTTACCTCTGTCTGTCCTGAATCTTGTTCCCACAGTGATAGTTGGTAAAGCTTCGTGGACATCTCACACACATGTCAAAAGAATTTTAACCAGTGAGTCTCAGGGCACAGGGCAGGGAAGTATGTGTGGAGATAGAGGTCGGGATAGGGCAGAAGTCATGAAAAGTCTCATTCGATTGCTGGGCGAGGACAGCTAACCACCTCACAAGGGTTTTCAAGCAAGCCTAGCTGTGAAGCAGATTTCTTCCGTCTCACAGAAGATACTGAGGGTCAGAGTGGTTAAGGAACCTGCTCAAAGTCACACAGCTGGCTATTGCTGGAGCCAGGATTTGAGCCCAGATCTACCTAGATCCAAAGATTAAGCCCATCCCCCCCCACACACACACACACTCTCTCAGAGGGGACACTGAGGTACGTGAGACTTTCCGTACCTTCCAGGATGCTCACTGCCTGGGTGGGTCCAGAGGGTGTTGGAAAAGGTGATAGATTTGAAACCCACTCCCGGGGGGTGGGGGCAATGAGGGGCTCCCCAGGGTGGGGGGATGGGTACCAACCTAAATACCTCTGTGGGGAATAGCTTCCAGCTGGTGTCCCAGCTCCCCTGAGCTCAGAACACCCAGGGATTTAGAAGCCTTGAAGGACAGCGTCTTACCAGCGGGCCCGTCAGAGCTGCCTGAGGCTCTGTGGTTTCTAGAACAGATGCGGAGGCGGCGTGTCCTCGTGCCCTTGCTCCAGCTGTGCCCACGACCTCCGCTGCCTCCGCCCCGCTGGGCGCGCACGGCCACCCTGGAACCTTCTGCCGGGGTCCTGATCCGAGCCAGTTGTCTAGCGATTTAATTTGGTGAATTTACCACTGCGTCCCAGAGTTTATATTGGCACTTAACAGCAGTAATGTGTGTCTCTCTCGCCAAGAACTGACTATTTTCCCAACCAAGATGGAACACCACGCACAAAAAAATAGGTTTGCGAACTAATCTGCCGTCCTGACAAGTGTCATTCACAGAATCACTGCGACAGAGCGCGATCAGAATGAAATGAGGCTGGGGTTGTCTGGCCTGGATCGCAGGTGCATTTCCCTCCTCAGTTAACAAGAGTCTGGGATGAGAACTCCTGTCCCCGCAGCCGCAGGCACTTTCGAACCGTGCGATCAGTATTCATGGCAGATTTCTCTCTTAGAAAAATGGTTTAGGGGGGCGCCTGGGTGGCTCAGTTATCTAAGCGTCTGACTCTTGATTTCGGCCCAGGTTGCAGGCTCAGGGCGGGGTCGTGAGATCGAGCTCTATGTTGAGTGAGGGGCCTACTTCAGATGCTCTCTCTCCCTCTGCCCACCCTCCCCCCTTGAACTTGCTCTATCTCTCTCAAAAAAGAAAAATTATTTAGGGATGATGGAGGGGTCTCTCTCCCTCCACCTGATCCCTCTCTCTGAATCTCTTTCTCTCCCTCCCTTTTTTTTCCTCTCCTCCCTCCCTTTCCTGGATGGTTTTTCACCCCATTGTAAAATTCTCTGTACATGTGTATAATTTCACAGACGGAAGGAGGTGCCTCCCCAATCAGTAAAACACACACACACACACCTCCCACGTGTGTATAATTTCACAGACAGAAGGAGGTGCCTCCTCCCCAATCAGTAAAATACACACACACCACACACACACACACGCACACCCTCTTCCCTCCCCCGGAAATTCTAATATAGAACTTAGTGGTTTACCAAATCCTTACATAAAAGCAACTACCACCTCTGGGAGTGGAAGCAAAATCAGTCCTTTACACTCTAGTATGAACTGGTCTCTATCCTTTCTTGAGCCTGGAGCAAAGAAGCTGCTTCTTTGCCCCTGATCTCCCCTTACCATGGATGAGGGCTGCCCATGGGACTAAGAGGTTCAGCTCTCCATGAGATATTAGAGGCTTCTTAAAACAGCTTTAGTTTCTCCCTTCATGTTAGAGGGGAACCTAGAGATTCTTTTTCCATTTGGAAAGTTCTGGATTATTTTTAACTGAATGATCTCTACTCAGCTCATCCTGAATTGGGGAATACAGAGCAGAGTCAGACTTGGGTGCCCATCAGAATCCCCAGAGAGCTGGTTAAAATGCAGATTTCTGGGCCACATCCACAGAGCCCACCTCGAAGGCAGGAGTGCCCCCAAAGGGGGGTGAGAGCTGCATTTTTAACATGCCTCTCCCCCACCCAAACACTGCCGTGAGACCCCATCAAGAAACCCTGGCTTAGGAGCACACTTCACCCTCATTCCCAACTCTCTTTACGGTCTGGGGGCCTCCATAAACAGCCCTAAGGTGACTGAGGCCATAGAAGAAAATGACTTGTAAATAAGCCTTCCTGAAACACTTGGCGTCTGACTTCTAGAAGGTTGACGCTCACATTTCAAGGTCGGGTGTTGGCTCCAGCATCCTTGGGCTGAAGAGGAAAGAAAAACACCTTTCCAGTTGAGAAATTGGCTCCCCTCTGGCAAATCCCACCAATGTAGCTTAATATTAATTTAGGGAATTCAGTCCTGTGCGGTTTCTGTGCACTTTCTGTGCACTAGATTGGAGACCTGACGGCACCGGTTCTGTTATCTGACTCCTCCCCTCCACCCCGTGCACCTGAGATCGCCTCCCTCCCCATCCCCAAGCCCCTCCTCCCCCCAGTCCCCAAAGGTGGCTGGAGAGGCGCAGGTGTGAGCTGGCTCCCCAAGTCCCTTTCCCCCCCTGATTAAGTGGTATGTGGGAAGGCAGGAGGCCCGTGTTGATTCACACCGATCTCTGCCTTGCCGACGCGCCAGCCACTTATAATTCCCCACAGCCCCAGCCAGGCTCTGCAAGGCAGAAAGAAATATGACCAGGCAAGTTGAGAAAATAAATTAAACTAAGTGTCAACTTTTCTTGTTTCTCTCCTCATTATTAAGAGATGGAATGGGGCTCGTTTATCAAGCAGGGGGAGAAATTAATTGACACGGCTTTAATATCATGATGGCTGGCATGTCTGGTCACATTCCTTCATTTTTTGGAAAGGCATTTTATTATCGTTTACAGCAACCAGCTGCCAAGCTCATGGTGTAAACGAGGAAGCAGGTGCATGAATGATGCCACAATGGGAGGGCCGCCGTGCCGCCCTGAAGGGGGACGTGGCAGGGAGGAAAGGCCGGGTTGGAAGGGGTTCCCTAAAGAGGCAGCCTGTTGGCTCACGTCACCGAGGTAGAAGGGGATGGGGTGTGGGTAGGAGAGAAGGATGTCTGCAGGCCTCCCAAGTTCATCACGGGCGTGTTCCGCAGCCGCAGGGGAGGGTAGTAGCAAGCATCTGCTTCTGCTAGCCTCCTGGCCCGAAAGTCTTTGTTCTGACCAGCCCCAAAGCTGCCTCCTGCCTCCATCACGGGTCAGTACACCTGCCCCTGTTCTTTGTTCTTAACCCATCCAGGGGAGTGAGTGCTCCTTGGTGAATCCCTGTGGGGCTGGCTGACTCACAAGGGAGGCATGATGGAGCCCGATAATCCAGCCACGTTTCCTATCCGGCAGATCTGTGGGTGGGTTCTAGAAACATCCAGGGAAGTCACTCACCCCGTGCACATCCTAGGTTAGACTGGCTTAGGAGAGAGCCTCGTTGGTTTTCTTTATAAAAGTCATCTTTGTTCTGCATTTCTGGAAAACCTCAGTTTTCCCTTTGCTGCCTTTCTGTGGAAGGACGCAGATATCTGGGGCAGTGGGGGGAGCAAGTAGGAAATGGGGGCAGATGGGCACATCTCTACCCCCCCCCCCCCCCCCCGCCGCCGTCTTATGGGCCTCCTCTTGCTGGGTTGTTAGGGCGAGGTGCTGTTGCCCATTGGGTAGAGATTCCCACAGGGAAAGGTGACAGGGCAGGCTTGTGAGACCCAGGTTGCAGGACAAATTTAGAGTCTAAGAGATGCCAGAAGCAGAGTGACCACCTTCATACGGAAGAAGTGAGCCGTTGTAGGAAGAGCACCGGCTCCCACCTGGGCCTCAGTCCTTCATCTGTAAACTGGGAACATTCCTGCTCCACGGGAGAAGCTGTGGGGATGGAATGAACAGCGGCTCAACAAATGGAGGCAGGCTTTTTAAAATTATCTTTAGAGTGGATTTCACAAACGTCCAAGTAACATGCAGGGAGTATCCCAAACTGACGATCAGGAACATGTCACGTCTTCTGGAAAGACAGTGTGTTTTTTTTTTCTTGGAACAGATCCATCTTCCGAGTCACATAGATGTTTTTTTAGGGTAGACCCAGGACATGGGAAGCCACGCCAGCTTGCCATGCGTCTGTGCATACCTACCACCTATCTCTTGCCCGACGGACCCATGCGGAGGGGTGGCACTCAGGCCTTCCCCATCTGGGCTTCCAGGAAAAGTATTCAAGGCAGACAAAATGGACTGGCCAAACTTGCTTGTCGCTCCTACGGGTGACAGCCATGTTCTGAGTTGGGGGTGGTGAGCAGCCCGAGATGATGCTAGCCAGACTCAGGGAGCACACGAGGCCCCATGCCTCCTGGCCCAGGCTCTTCTCCTCTTGACCCCTGGGGCCACCAAATCCATCCTGAACGTTCACGGACACGAGGAAGTCCCAGATGTCTTGCTCTGGCTTAGTAGCCACGTGTCACCCTGGATGCGTCATTTGAAACTATGTCGAGCAGTTGAGCAAAATGATAATGGCAGAGCCTGCCCCGCCTCTCCCGCGGTTAACTTGGGGAGAAGCATTTTGAAACCACAAAGGGCTCCCCACACCCGAATGCAAGAGGTTTGTGTTTATACTGAAAGCAGCCCTCGGAGACTACCGTTTCCTCCAACGCTGGGCTGTTGGCGAGAGGGAGGGGGTGTGAGTTCTAAACAGGCTTGCGTACATGTACCTTAAACTCCTCAAGGGATTCCTAGAATAAATTCAACAGTCTGGGAAGGGGGGGACGGGTTTCTCCATCATCTTTTCCCCCATTAACCAAGTGCATTAACTCATGACTTGCATTGATTTTCACTGAAAATGCATTAGGCACCACGCGATTGCCTTTTGGTGTTCATTGACCTATATAAGAGAAGAAAATTATTTTTGAGGCGAGGACGCGGCTGTTCCCATCTTGCCCTCCCTGACCTAAAAAAAAAAAAAAAAAAAGAGTTCTTCGAAAGTCACTTGTCCGAGGTTCCTCAGGGCCTGCGTCTGCAATGGGTCGTTTTAATTTTGAGGTATTCTTATTTTCAGATTTCTCTTCTTTTCTTCTGTGTGTGTGTTTTATAGCTTTGTGTTATTCAGATGAATATTCAGTTTTGTTCATTTGAATAAAAGGGAAAAAAGGTTTACCTGCTAAATGCTTATCTCTTAAATAGAGCTCACTTGTTAGTTTCCCCGTAATAGCTTCATTCAGGAGATTGCTGTATAGTTTTCATTTTTAAATGCTCCCTGTCAGCTTCTCTCCTATTTATCCCCATCCTTAAACCCTTTCTCTTTGGGGTTTCCTCTTTCCACCACCTTCTTTGTGCCAGATTTGCCGACTGCTGGAGGCCCCTCAGAAATGAGGGGTTCAGTTCAGATGGGGGCTTCGTCAAAGGCTGGGGCAGGTGCCGTTTTGCTGGTGACAGGTGGGAGGGTTTCTTTGGTGAACTAGCCTGCTCCTCAAATTTCCTCCCCACCCCAGTTGTCAGTCCCTAGGGTTCCACTTGGCTCTGAATGGCAGCTTGAGTGACTTTAAATACCTCCAGAGTTCTTTGGCTTCAGGGTGAGCCCTCCTTAGGATCAAGGGAGATGAGAGCCCAAGCAGGGGGTGATCAAGGGGGCACCCCCCAAGGGCCCTGTTGGAGGATGAGCCTTCCTAGACTCACCATGGGTCATAGTCCCTGCCTTGGCAGGGACCAGAGCAGGATGCCTCCCCACCCACACACCACTTTGGTCCCGCCTGCTTTTAGAGGCCCAGAGCATACAGCTCATTATTTAGTTTGGTCCTTGCTTTTCTTTCTTTTTTTTTTTTTTTTTTTTTGAGTGAGGATAATGTTTCTTTTACCTGGCTGCTGTGCCTCTGTTTGGTGGGCATTCCTGAGGCTCCATTTCTGATTCTCTGAGGGGCTCTCCTTTGGAAAAATGGGAGGGAAATCTTGAGTCCTTCCTGCCCCTTCTCAGGAAGAATCAGACTTCCTGAGTTTCAGGTAGAATCCATACATCCAGCAGGCCATTCAAAAGCTACAGTGCCTTGGAAAAATATGCTGAGTGAAATAAACCAGACACAAAAGGGCGAATACTGTAGGATTCGACTTATCTGAGGTGCCTAGAGGAGGCAAATTCCTAGAGACAGAAAGTAGACCGAGGTTGCCGAGGGAGGAATGGGGAGCTGTGGATTGCTAGGTACAGAGTCTCAGTTCAGGATGGTTTAAAAAAAAAAAAAAAGTTCTGGAGATGGATAGTGTGATCATTGCACAATATCATGAATGTGCTTACAAGTCACCGAAGCGTACAGCAAAAAACAAAGAAAGAAAAAAATGCAGTGATTAAATTTTATGTTATATACATTTTACCCAATTAAATTAATTTAAAAAAAGAGACTTCGAGGGGTGCCTGGGTGACTCAGTGGGTTAAAGCCTCTGCCTTCAGCTCAGGTCATGATCTCAGGGTCCTGGGATCGAGCCCCAAGTCAGGCTCTCTGCTCAGCAGGGAGCCTGCTTCCCTTCCTCTCTCTCTGCCTGCCTCTCTGCCTACCTGTGATCTCTGTCAAATGAGTAAACAAAAAAATCTTTAAAAAAAAAAAAGACTTTGATGGGAAAGGATTTTCCCATCCACCACCCTCTCCTTCCCAAATTCCTGACCCCATTGTCTTGTCTTTTACCCCCCCTGTTTAATTTATTTGGGGGCAGTTCTCCACTGAGTTACTAATTCGTTGTAAATGATAATGCACCTGTGAGGGGAAAATGATTATATGTTAAGGAATAACATTTATAGATAATTAAGTGTTTCATGGTTTCTTCACTTTCTCAAATGGAATACATAAATATTTTAGACACAATCAAGTTTGTTTTCTCTATTTGGACCAAACAGGGCTGTTGAAACGATATAGATCTTTAAAATACTGCAAATGAGTCTTGACATCGCTGAATTGTTTTGCATCTAAGGTACATAGGCTTGAAATCCAGGCTCTCTCCTTTGATCAGGAAAATCATTTTTGTGATACTCAAATTTAGAGTCCTCTGGGGTTAGGGAAGGGACCTGCAGGGAGACTATCAGAGTCAGAATTCGAAATGATGGGGCAAGTGCTGCCTCTGCCCTTCCTAGTGCAGTCTGCATTTGGATTCCTGTCTCCCAGCTCTTGGCATGCCTCCACCCAGCTCAGAAACATGGCATGGAGTGAGAAACTGAGGCGACAGGGTCCTGAATGGTCCTATGCCTGGAGTTCAGACAGGGATCTGCAGAGTAGACTGGGAAGGTGTGGGCTGCCGCAGGAAAGCAGCTTCCGTGGCCCTCATCTCAACTCCTGACCCCCACTGTGACTTGACTTACCCTGGGCACTTTTCCAGGATCTAGGACCTGTGCTCAGCAGCAAGCTGGCTCTGAACCAGGCTGTCCTCTGGCTTGTGGAGCTGTGCCCTTGACTGGCACTGATTTCTGTTACTTCCTGATGGCACGGATGGGTTGGGTTCATTTGTCCACATTCTCCTGCCTTCTATCCTGAGCACCTGCTGAGCCTGGCTGGGGGAGGTCATGTGTGACCCACCCATGGGGGAGTGGGCTAGTGGCTGTGGCCCTCTCTGTCCGTCCCCCCTCTCTGTCCTCTTAGGTCTCAAATTTCCCCTCTCCTTTCTCTCCTAAGAACGCCTGTCATTGGCTCTGGCTTGCCCTCATTCTTGAGATCCTTAACTTCATTACATTTGCAAAAACCCTTTTTTCCAAACAAGGTCATATTCCTTGGGTCCAGGGGTTAGGATGGGGACACAGCTTTGGGGGGCCACGTTTCAGCTCATTACACTCATCCCAAGGTTTTCCCTGAGTACCAACATGTCCAGGCTGGTTTAGGGATTCATTTGTTAACTGGGTTTAGATACAGGTTAGAGAGGTGACCTTCAGAGACAAATGAATCTCAGGGTGACCTGCAGGCTGGAAGGGAGGGAGGGGCAAGGAGACGCTCTCCTTGAGTGGGAACCTCTGACTTGTGCCATTCAGGGAGCCCATTGCTTCAGAAAAAGGACGTTGTCCTACTGATCCCTGCGCCCTCCAAGATGCCTAGCACAGGTGGGAGCCTGTACACACAGAAGGAAGGGCCAAGTCTGTCTTGAGGGGAGGCGGTGGTACAGATGGATTATTTTGCACAGAAGGAAGGGCCAAGTCCGTCTTGAGGGTAGGCGTTGGTGCAGGTAGATTAGCAAGATACTAGAGGGGCAGAAATGGTTTATTCTCAGCTGTCGGCGACCTGGCATGCTGTGTGTTAGGGGCTCTGTGAATCCTGGGGACCCAGCCCTGCCATGGTCCTATGAAGCCCGTGCTAGTGGATCCCTGCACCCTACAGCTTACCCCATCCTCTGCTGTGCCACCCCACCCTTCACAGAGGACCTTTTAAGGGCCCTGCGTCTTCATCCTTTCTCCAGGGGCCCCTAGGATTTGGGCTGTAGGACGTGGGCAGAAGGGAGGGGGTTAACCAAAGTGATGCTGGTCCCCTGTGTGCTGATGGGGTCCCTGCTTGGGTAAGAGACTTACCTGATGGTTTTCACACTCCTTTGAAGGGGGCATGGGGAGCCAGCACACCAAGATGCAAAGAGAAACGTTGTGGAGACTGCCTCTGGGTGTGGCTCTCCCAGAGCTCAGCTTGCAGTCCATGGACCTAAGGGCCAAAGAGCAGAAGATGCCCAGACAGAGGGAACCTGGAGGATGGCGCTGTTCCTCCCTCTCCGGGGACCTGGAATGGGGCGTGTGGTTGTATATCTGGTGGAAAGTTTTTTGCTGGGCCCCCTATTTGGTGTGTGGTAATAAAACATGTATCCTAATGAAGACCATGGCTGCCATTCGTGTGCTGGTCCCGGCCCTCTGTTTTCCTGGACATTGTTTGAGACTAGCAAGTGGCCTTGTCCATTCCTCTCCCTAGGAATGTTCTAGATCCTGCAGGAGCCATGATGGAGGAGCTCAGGGTATCAGCTACCTGTTCTCTGCTCTTCCTCAGAGATGGTAGTGGGACAGCCAGAGGGGAGAGACACGGAAGGGACCAGATTATCTCTCCACCCTGGGTTTCCAGGACCCAAACTTGACACAGAGGCTTGAAGAAGAAAGACCTGTATTATTTTTTTGTTTTAAACTCATTGATGGGAAACGCTATCCTAATACAAAGTAGCCATTCTGCCTTCCCTGTTCCTAGTTGGAGCCAGGTTCATGTCTTTGGGGACTGTAGCATCTTGGTCAATGTGAGCTGCTATTACAAAGGACAGTAGACTGGGAGGCTTATCAACAATAGGAATGTATTTCTCACCATTCTGGAGGCTGAAAGTCCGAGGTCAGGGTGCCAGTGTGGTCAGGGTTTCGGTGAAGGCCCTCTTCCTGGTGCAGAATAGACATCTTTTCATTGTGTCCTCTGGTGTCTTTCCTGAGGGCACTAATCCCGGCATGAGGTGGCCACTCCCATGATGCACTTTCCTCCCCAAGGCCCCGCCTCCTGAAGCCATCACCCTGGGTCAGGATTTCAACGTGGGAATTGGGGCTGTTTGGGGGAAGGGGGACATAACCTTGAGTTCGTAGCTGAGAGCCTTGCAAATCCTGATTGGGGCTGCAAGCTGGGTGGTCGATCTTACCACAGTAATCTGCAGGTGCAAAGCTCGAGGTGCAGAGTCAGCAGCGTGGGGGGGCTTCCCAGCATGTCACATAAGTTCATACGCGCCGAGTCCGGTCGTCTGGTCTGCTGCCTTCCCATCCAGGCATCTGCACCTGCTGCACGTGTGTTTCCTGGTGGTGTTAGTGCTGTCCCCT
The DNA here is from genome assembly GCA_003697995.1 of Taxidea taxus jeffersonii. Taxonomy (NCBI): domain Eukaryota; kingdom Metazoa; phylum Chordata; class Mammalia; order Carnivora; family Mustelidae; genus Taxidea; species Taxidea taxus. The sequence goes on along the minus strand of ML100761.1, from coordinate 61,527 downwards.
GAGCAGGCCCGTGTGGTAAAGCAGTGCTTACTGAGTGGGGCCACAGATGGGGGAGCGTGCTGGAACCCTGTCCGGGGTGGGAGGAGAAGAAAGGGAGGGTTAGGAGGGTAGCGAGAGCAACTCAGGATGCTGAGCAGTGGTCGCCTGCCAAAATTCTTCAGTACAGCTTGTCTAGCAAAGCCGGTCTCCAGCCGAGTAAATACAGTGGATGGCTGACGGGCTGACAGCAGGCATCAAACAGTCTTAAACTGCCCCAGATCTGCCGCGCTTTGGAAGCAGCGGTAGAAAAAGGAAGCCTGTGTAGAACAGAGGCCTGAAACTTTTAATAGTTTCTTCCAGGCCTCAGGATGTCCTGATGAGGTATTAGAGGAAGTAATTCAGGAAGAAAAGGACAAATAACCACCTCCGTCTGGAGGCCGACCCCAGGGCTGGCCATTCCAGCACGGAAAGGGCACGTGTGGCCCCACGGTGATCCCCGCCAGAGCACGGGGTTGTCCGCCCGTCTGCCTCAGCGTGGTGAGCCGCAGGGCTCTGACCCCTGTAAATAACAGACAAGTAAATTTCTTGTTTGCTTCAGGGCAAATGTAAGCCACACAGCGCCCGCTGCATGTGGGTGAAATCATTAACTTTTCCTCGCTGTCGGAAGGGTGCTCGGTACAAATTAGAAATCATTTCCCCAACCTGGAGGCCCTTCCCAGGGATCCGGCCCCCTACCTCAGATCAGGAGCCTTGTCCCTGCTGCAGGACATCAAAGACAAACATGTGGCTGGTCAGAACCGAACTCACCACCCCCTCTGTTTTGTTTTTGTTTTTGTTTTGTTTTCCTTTTTCCTGTAGGGTTTGGCTTTGTCACGTTTGAGAATGAAGATGTTGTGGAGAAAGTCTGTGAGATTCATTTCCATGAAATCAATAATAAAATGGTAAGTTTGTAGGGCTCGCGCTGCGATGCCTTCCCTCCCCTCGGTGTGCCCAGCTTTGTCTTGCAGACTTCCAAAGCCCGCATCCTCACACGAGAAGCTGGGCAGGGTGGGCACGGGGACGAGACTCTAAGGGTTCAGTCCTGTGGACGGCAAGAGTTGACAGACTCTCAGGGCAGGGCCAAGTGGTAAATATCCCCAGCTTTGCCGGCCGCACAGCTGACGGTCACAGGTTCCCAAAGCCGCGGCGGAAGCGTGTGTAGACAGTCCCGCACGGATACCGCAGTGGGTCCGTAAAGCTGTGCGGGTGGATGCAAACGCTGATCTCGTGTCATTCTCATGTCGCAAAATATGTATGTATCTGTTTATAGTTTTACCATTAGAAAGTACAGAAATCGTTCTTGGCCCTTGGGCTGTACATACAGAAGCCAGCAAGGGAACCACAGTTGGCCTGTGTGTTATAATTTGCTGACCTGCGGCTTAGGATACGAGTTTGCCGCTTGGTTTGGCTTTTTGAGGGCTATCTCTTGGGTAGGAAGTTTACCACCCAAGTTCGTTGTGTGTTTCGGCCATGCTTAGTGGTTAACATCCTCCCCTTCCCATCAGCTCGCTGGTTTTACCCTCAGGAGCACCCTCTTCCATCCCTCTGTTTGGCTCTTAAAAGCTCCTTTTCCTGGGAAGGCCCCCTAGACAGGTAGACCTCCCAGAGAAGTGGCCACCAGAGGGCGCCATACCATGAACCCAGCGTGCACATTGGCTTGCGGGAGGTCTCTAACTCCTTCAAATTGAGTCTGTGGGCAAGAAACCCCTTCCTTGTTGGCTCCAGAGATGTGGGAGCTCGGCAGGTGTTTCTGGAGCCATCAGCAGGTCCTTTGGGGCCAAAATATTTTGGTTAGCCGGCAGAGCCTCCAGCCCCATGAGAAGAGGGAGGGCAAATTTGTGTTTCAATTGTAGCTGTAACTTTGGTATTTTCTCCCTTTAGTCAAAGCATTCCTGGCTTCTGAAACGTGCATTCAGATGTGCATTGTATATTGGTCCGATATGTGTTCACTGACTTTAAATTCAATAATAGAGCTTTTAGTGGGGGATAAGATCAAAGCAGTCTGCCTTGCATGTCGTGCTACAGGCCTGATTCAATATTTGACTTGCTAATTTTTTCCCAGGGCACTAAAATAATATTGTTCGTATTGTTCCTAGCATCATATGCATCTGAAATGAAAATGCTGTTTCTTTGCATACTGTAGGTTGGACGTGTCAGCTCAGGCATTAAAATGGTACCGGCGAGATAAGCATGTAGGAATAACACAGGACTCCTTCCTCAGGATTCTCTGTGCTGCCCACTCTCCCCTCTCCCCACCCTGCCGCCTGCCCCCAACTCGGTTCCTTCCAGTTAGTAAGTCTCTCTTTTGGTAGATGCTACTTGCTATGTTTACAAACTAGAGAGACAGGGGGCTTAAAAGGAAATGTAAGCACAGTGCCCGGAGGCCTTGTTTCTCCTAGCCAGGCATCCTGCTGATGGGCTCCACGGAGGGCTGCTTGGGCAGCGGAGAGTGAAAGAGGCATCTGAGGGCACTGGCAGACACCATTCCTGTCCTGCCAGGACTTAACGGTTCATCAGGAAGGCCCAGTGTAGACCGGCCAGAGACTGTGCTGTGTGCTGCCTCAAATGCCTACATGAGGCCCTTTGCTACAGACTGGCTTGGATACAAGCCTCAAGCACAAGTGAGAAATAGTTTTATTTTCCTCGGTGGCCCAGTGGGGAAACTGAGGCCCAGGGGATCTGCCCCCTTCCCAGGTTCCCCAGGCAGTAAAGGGACCTATGTCTTGAGCTTCCTGGCTGCCAGATCAATGACAAAGACAGTTGTTTTGAGGGTGAATCCCCAGATGACATAGGGGATCATCAGAAGGTAGAGTTTCAGCCTTAGAAAGATGATAACCCATGGATGAACTGGCTGGAAGCCAGAGAGAGGTTTGTGTCTGTGGTCCCCAGTCATTTCTCAGTTGTCACCTTCTTTTCCACCCAGCTGGAGGCTGACTGGGGTGCATGCGGCTAACCGTGTTTATAGTGCCAGGGTTTCTGGTTTCTTTTGGATCTGGGGCTGATACTTGTTCTTTAAGGGCATAGAAAAAATGGAAGTAGACAAGAGGAAGGGGTGGGCGAGGAGTGGTGAGGATCACACATGGGCTTTGGAGGAGTCCCTGCACGTGCCCAGCCCTGACCCACCAGTCACCAGCTCTAAAGGGGAAATTCCAGGTACTGGAAGAAGCCATTGGAAGGGCACCAGGTGTCGCCAAGCTCCAGGATAACAGGGCCCATGGGGACTGCCTGGTGGGGTCGCTGGGCCTCGGGGAGGTACCAGCAGCAAAGGCCAAGCACCTCGCTAACTGAGCTTGATAACTGCGAGCTCTTGCCATCAGCCGTGTCGTCGTCACAGAAAGGACCCCTCCAGCACACCATCCTCCTCTGAAGAAGCCTGAATTGGCTGAGGATTCTGTGGTACCGGCTTCTACTTCTGAGGCCCACAGAAAAGGAAATGGATTTAAACTGTGCTATGGACAGAATTCAGATGAAGGATTGGAAAGACTCTGAGGACGCAGAGACTGCCAAGCAGAAACCCGGAGGGTTGTTAGAAGGTCCGTAGGAGTGTTTTTTGTAAACTGGACCACTTGCGAAGCTGTGAAGGCCGGTCCCCTGGAAGCTCCGCAACAATCTCACAAATTCCCCCAGAAGCTCCGCAATCTCACAAATTCCCCTGGAAGCTTCACAATCTCACAAATTCTGCGGGGACAGATTACCGCACGCCGCCCCCGGAAGGTGCCTGGAGCGAACGTTTTCTCCAATTCACAGATAAGAAATGGTCTTGCCGCTGATGAGTCACGAAGATAGGACTTGAGTCCAAATCTTCTCCATCTTAACCCAGGACTCCTCCGGCTGGCGCTCCATGGGCCCTGGATAAATAATTGTGGAATGAATAAAGGATTACATGAGGGACCACGTGACGACGGGGAGGGCGCATCATAATTCCCAAAGCCATTTCCCATCTGATTTGGCTGGTGAATCTCTTGGGCATTAAAAAAAAAGAAGAAGAAAAAAAAAAATGAGGGCTCTTCCCCGGCGTCATCAGAGAGAGCCCACAGCAGACACAAGGCCGCCTGCCCGCAGGACGTCAGGGTCACTGCCCTCCAGGAAGCTGGGATCACAGCAGCCCAGCCCCCATTCCCATACATGACCTCCCTTGAGGTCATGTCCGTGGTCATGGCGGGGAAGGGGGTTGTGTGGACCACAAGAGACCCCCATTGCACTCCCCCCCCAAGAGATCCCACCAATAACTCATATTTTTTAGTGCCAACTGTAGACTCTGCTGAGAGCTGGCTTCATGCTTTTCTTTCTCTGTCACAGACACACTGATATAGGTACTGATCGTTACCTCCATTTTACTGATAAGCATGTGAGGCAAAGAGAGAAGTTAAGCAATCTGCCCCGGGGCCGAACACTCAGAGGCAGCCCCCAAGTTGAAGCCCAGAGAGCTCTTATCCAGAGCTCACGTCGGTACCCTCTAAGCCAGCACCCCCTCCTGGAGGAAACGGACTCGAATGGTCGAACGGTCATCTCGCTGGGTGGCAGGCTTCCAGGACTGCTTCCTGTCTCCTCCCAGTCAGCCGCGTCTTGGCCCCTGGTTCTCCCAGGTTCTCCTAAGAGAAGGGCAGAGGAGATGGGTTCACTGGGGGCCAGATTCCTGGCTGGAGTGAAGGGCGAGGCTTGGGCTTAAGGTGTCCCCATGGGCCATGACAGATTTCAGGTCTCTCCCTGCACCACCCCAGGAGGCATGTGAGCCACACGTATGGGGGGTGGCTGGCCACCCCCTGAGCTCAGGGGCCCAAATCAGGAGGGCTGGACTTGGCCCCTTCCCCATTGTGGTGCGGGGCAGAGCAAGACACAGCTGTGCTCCTCATCAGGAAACACACACAAATGCCCCTGCAGGGCCACCCAGTGATGCTCCGAGAGGGCTCCTGTCCCGCCGCTCCGTGAGCCTCCCACTGCGTGCCCCTGATCCAAGGATGAGCCTCGGGCCAGCACAGCCTCCCACAAGCTCACAGCCCCTGGGGAGGGTGGCGGGCAGTGACACTGACCTGCTCCCCTGACTCCCTCCGAGGCACGGCTCCGTCTCCACCGCAGATGGAACGGGGAGAGCCTCGCTGGTGGAGAACGTGGGGTGTGACCTAAGGGCTGCCTGAACAAGGGCACCTCTTCTGACCCCTGATTCAACAGCAAGATGTGGGTCTTTCCCAGGCACTGTGATGGGGCTTTACGTGCACACGGTCCTCGTCCCGTTTTATAGAACAGGCTCCCAAGCTCAGAGCCATGAAGGGACTTCCACAGTCCACAGTTCTAAGTGGCAAAGCTGGGATTTGAACCTGTGATATTCTGGCTCCAGCTCAGTGTTCTTCCCACTAAACCCTGCGGCCGACTTAGGCACAACCTCATTAATTGAACATCCTGGGTTGGTTTGACCGATGAAGGTAGTGTTTTTATTTGCTTTGTATAAGGATTTCTATAGGATTCCTTTAAATCGTCCTTTTCCTTATTCCATTGAGGTGATCTGATTTTTGAAATTTGCTGGGCATTTTGCAGACTCATTAGGAATGCAGACTCTCGGGCCCCAGCCCCATAGCTAGGGAATCAGAATCTGCATTTTGACAAGTCCCTAGTGATGTGTGTGCACATTTGAAGTCTGAGAAGCCCCAGGCAAGGATCACTGCTAACGAGATGGTGTGGGAGCTGTGGGTTGGTCATAAATCATTAGGTGTGCAAGGAAGGGACCTGGAGTGAGGGCTGAGGCCCCAGGAGCCTGGAGCTGGAAGAGCCAGCCTGGCATGGGATCCCCAGGCTGGTCTCCTGCTCTTAGCACCACCCCACACTCCCTTTGTGTGCACGACACCAGCCCCCCGACCCTTGCATCCCCGTAGAAAGCCATCCATGCCAGGGACCACCCCCCCCGAACACACACCCACCCCTGGTGCTGGCATGCCATCTGCCTCGGACAAGGGTCTCCAGTGTTTGAGGCACATCCACTGGGGTGAGGAGCTGGGTCCTCCAAGTGACATGCTCATGCCCTTGTCCCCAAAACAGGGCCTCCTGGCTCTCAGGGCTTTAGAACATGTGGACCTGAGCCTGAATCCCATATCTGTCACTGGTTGTCCTGCGCCCAGGTGAATGCCCCACCCATCTGTGCCTGTTTCCTCCTCTAAGATGGGAAGGATGGTGACCACTGTCCTTTGCAGCTTATTGAGGGCCCTGGTTCGGTTCCTGGCCCTGGGAGCTCTTGGACTGCTCTGATGCAGGGTCTGTAATCTGGTAACCTTGAAGGAATCACCCTCCTGAAAACCCCATTGGTTCCCACAGGTTTCTTCCATTTGGCCTAAACCAAATGCCCAGAAGCTTTGTAAAGGTCCAGACAGTAAATATTTTAGGCTTTCAGGGCCGTAGGTCTCTGTTACAACAACTAAACTTTGCCACAGAGAGCAGAATGTAGCCGCTGATGATAGGTCTGTGGGCGGGCATGGCTGTGTTCACATAAAACTCTGTTTATAAAAACAAAGCAGCAGCGGGATTTGCCTTGGGGGCCACAGTTTCGGCTCCTGGCCTATACTGCTGTCACCCAGAGCAGGTGCGGTCTGCCTATCTCAAGGGGCCCAAGGAAAGGCTGTTAGGCAAGAGCTCGCCAGAGTCCACTATGGAGTTAGCTGGTTGCTAGCCTGAGGCAGAGAGAGGCAGCAGTGCCCCCAAAACGGATGCTGGGGTTTGGGGTAGTAGCATGCTGAAAGCAGTGCCTTCATTCTTAAGGGACCCCAAGCACTGAGCGGGTAGGGAGCGAAGGAAGGGGCAGAACAGGGTGCTGTCCACCCGAGAGGCCTTCCCAGAAGAGCGTGTCGGAAATCCCTCACTCCCAAATGCACCCCAGGACAACTGGCTACTCACTGCTAGACTTTGTGACCTTTTATAGGTTACCTGTCACCTGTGCGTGGCTCCCCCTCAGTCAGACAGGTAAGGATGGCACGTCTCTCAGAGACTGCTGGGAGCTGGGACTAGGTTAGCGTGGTCTGTCAAAGCAGTGGGCCTTTTTACTGTTACTGTTGTAGTCATCATCACTTTCATTATTCTTCGGATCTTTTTACTGAACAAATACCTAATAATCCTAAGGGAAGGGGGTCCTGGACAAGTCAGTGAAATGCAGGGGTGCAGACCCAGGCAGGTAGGAAGGTGTGAGGTGGGTAGTTGCCATGCCCTGGCTGGGAGGCGGGCCCGAGAAGAGCAAGTGGGCACATGTTCTGCAGAGCAGGGCAGAGTGGGGCCAGCTCAGCCCTTCGGCTGAATCCTCCAGCGGGGAGGTTCCGAAAACCCCACTTCAAAAAGCAAAGCCTGGCAAGCACTCAGGCTTGCTACTTTCAGCCCAGGACACGTATGGGGGACTTGACCCCAGAATAGGGACTTCTAGGGGTGGCGGGGGCAGGAGGATGAGAGAGCAGGCGAGTCCTGGGTTGGTCTCTCAGGCTGTGGGTTCCGGATCTTGGGGTCCACGGAGGCCCCAGCTAGGTTTGGCATGGGGCACTGCCCCTGGCAGGAGTGCCCTGGGAGTAGGCACGCTCCCCTGCCTCGGGCCACTCCTCCACAGCCTAAACCCTGACGGCTAAGAGCTGATTGGGAACCAGCCTGAGAGAGGGGGGCGGGGGCCGGGTGACGTGGGTGGATTTAACTAGGCTTCTGTGTTCACCACCCTATTTGCAGCATCCTCCTTTCTCGTAAGCTAATTTTAGCCATCCATTCTGCTTCTGTTACCATTTATAAAATGAGAATGTCAAATGCAATATTAAACAAGCAGGATGAAGGCAAAAAAGGAAATGCCAAAGAGGCACTTAATAAATGAACCTCGTGTTTATGAGCAAGAGGGAGGTCCTGCGCCCCCCATCCCTGCATCAGGCACACACGTGTTTGGGGACGGGCTCTGTTCCTGCGGGTGGAGGGGCGTGTGTGCGGAGAGAGGAGGCATGGGGAGGCTGTGCTGTTGGATGGCGAGTGGTGCTCATTAGGCAGAAGTAATTTGGCTGGCGGGGAGGTCGCCTGACTTCTGGCTCCTTCGCCCTTCATCTGTCCTCTGGGAAGGTCACTGCAGGGGGCCCAGGGAGGGCGTGGTCACTCTTCCTTGTCTCGATGCCCAGCGCCTCTGGACTTTCCCATGCGTGGGGTTCCCTATGCCCTGCCCATGGGGTGGTGGGTCTGCAGGAGGCATGAAGACCCCTGGAAGAGCCCGCACCCCTTCTCTGGGGTCTGTTCATCCTTTGAGTTCACCCAGACACTCTGCCCAACTTCCTGGGCAGGTGCAAGCTAATGCTCAGCTGTACCTTTTTTGTTTTTTCTCTTTCTCTCTCTCCCTTTCTTTTACATAGAGAAATTATGTTGGGCTTGGTGCAGGGTCTCTGGCAAAGCCCACCCTGGGCTGGGTTAAGCACCTAGTCCTGCGGCTGTGTTTGGGCACCTGCTGAAGGCAGAGGTTTCTTTTCACCTTGAAATGCCCTTGCAGGTTCCCAGAATTAAAAAGAGCAGCTGCTGCTGCCACCATCAGCTTTTTCCCCAAATAGTGCAGCCCGCGAAGCTCCTTTTGCACACCTTGCTGATGAAAGCAGGAAGACAGGGCCCTCCCCGGCCAGGGTGGGTGCGGTGGCAGCGGTAGGAAGCATGCCAGGAGTCTGCCAGACTGGGGGCGGTGACAGCCCCCCCTTCCTCTGCTCCCCAGGCTTTGGGTCGGAAGCACAGATGCGAACCAGCTTTGTCACCTTCAGGGACGCCCCCCTAGGCTCCCCTGGCAAAGATTATAGTGTGACCCAACCAACTTTATCCAGCGCAAGCACTCACAAGATTAGCTGGTTGAATTTCTTAGCCTGATGCAGCCCTGGGGAGGGTAGGCACCACTGTTACTCTCTTTTACAGATGAGAACACTGAGGCACAGAGAAGCCACGCGGCAGGTTCCCGCTCAGGGGGGACGAGCAGAGCAGAGAAGTAGGGTGAGGAGCTGGCGGAGAGGACATGCACCTGCCCCGAGATCCAGGCCGAGTGGGAGGCTGTAGTCATGGGGGTGCGTGCCTCGGAGGGTATTGGGGACCAGCGCCTCTGCACTCCTTGCCCAGATTCTGAGCCCCTCCGAGGGAGAGCCTCATCCTGTTGCATTCATCTCTGTGTCTACACTCAGCCTGGGCCTGCTAACATAGAGGATGCTAATAGTGTTTAAATCTCCTTCACTTTGTCATTGCTGATTTTAATAGGGGAAATAGCAGATGAAATTAGTTCTGGAACCAGGACTGAGGATGACTTTGTGGAAGCATGTGAACTGGATAGAGGGTAGTGGGGAAGGGCTGTGAAGGTCACACCTGCATGGCCGGTGGCCCAGAGGTGGGGACAGGGCATTTGAAGCAGGAGACCTGGGACTGAACCGCAGCTTGTCATTCCCTGGCTGCGTGACCTTGGGAAAATCCGTTTCCTCTCCTGTTGTAACTTCAAGGCTAATTAGGCCAACTCAGGAAATGAGTTGATTGATGAGAATACAGAGAGCAGTGGGCATTCTCTTGAGTACCCTCCGTGGGCCAGGCACTGTGCTTCATATGCATGATGTGTGTACATCACTATGTACACAACTGTGTGTGAGATTGTGTACGTGTACACACATGCGCACCCGTGAGGATGCTGTGGCCGTGCCCGGCGTAGGAGGAGCACTCCATACTTTGTTCCTTCCTCCCTACAGTAATCCTGCTGAGCAGGGAGATGGAGCCCAGATTCCCTGTCCTATGGGACTCTCGGTGCTTCTCACAAATGGGTCTGGGCCGTTCGTAGCACGCGCTCGTCCTTGGAAGGTGGATGTTTCTGCTGGCGGCCTTTGCCCATCTAAGCTGGCATTTCCATTTGCTTTACCCAGTAGCTTCCAGAGACTCCACGGGAGGCTGCGTGTCTGTGAAGACCATTTTGCAGTAGGGCAAGACAAGTTACCCCGTACGTGTGGGTCCTCTGGTGCTTGGCCATGGGCTGGTCCCATCTACAGGGATGGTGCCTGATGGAGATGTCGGGGAAGGGAGAGGCGAAGGGACGGAGCATAGAACTCCCTTCTGCTCACCTCCTAGTGCCCATGGTGCCCAGCTGAGAGGCCTCCCTGAGTCCGCAGAGGCTGGAGGCTGGTGCTGGCTGGGGGCAGGTATGGCAGGGTGCTGAGGCCCGCTCTGCTGCTGGAGTCACAGGCCAGGTCATCCCAGCATGGCTGGGACTTCTGGGTGTGACTACTACCCCTCCCAAGACGGCCTCTCTGGCCTGGCCCTCCCTCAGCCACACACATCTGCTGGTCACAGCTCCATCCTGCCTCAGGCCATGGACAAGTACAGCAACTGGACTCAGTGGGAACCCTGGGCTGGACGTCAGAACCCAGACAAGGCACCCTGACTCTCTGCAGGTCACCCAGAGGGAGATGCCCAATGGGTCTGTCTCCAGGGTGAGCTCCACGCTGAGGAGGACCGTGGTCCTGCCTTCCCTCCCCAGCCCTCCCTGCCTCTCCTCCCTGGGCTCTTTCTGTGCTTGTCACCGCACCTTGCTGCTCTGTCATCCTCCTTCTACAGCTCATTCAGCAGCTGGCTGGAGCAGGGCCAGCTTCCTGGATGGGACGCTCTTCTGTGTTCAGAAGAGCCCTCGCTAGGTTCGTGCTCTGCTGCCGCCATCTTGGAACTCCTATTAGTAGCTGAATAAAGGGCCTCTCATCTTCATTTCGTAGTGGCCTGCACGCTCTCTAGCATGTTCCGTTGCTATCATGCTCTTGAGGCTAACTCCTGGGATGGTGTACAGGGCAGGACACTGGAGACTCTGTTCTGCCCCCAAGTCGCCCACCTTGTGTTTGTCTTCCTTGCTCTGTGGGTTCCTTGAGAGCAGGTCCCCTCTGAATCTGAGCAGGCCCCACAAAAGGTCCTGCCCCCCTAGTGTCTCCAGAAAGGCTTACAACAAGGGGGCAAGAGAGAACAGCGGGCAGGAGGGAGACCGGCCTAGCCACGGGGTAGCAGCCCGGTGTGGTTTCTGGGCTGCCGCTAAGTCCTCCTGTTTGACCAGAGAAAGCTGGGTAGCTGCCGGGCTCCAGGCAGGGCCCCAGGTCTTTACGCGGTAGTGGTGGCTCCCTGGAAAGTGCTTAGGGCCTATCAGCCAGAGGAGATGGACAGCTTAGGGCTTCAGAGGAACAGTGTTGGCCTGGAATCCACTGGAACCTGACCGGGGGGATGGGAGCAGCTGCAGCTTGAGTCAGAGGAGAAGCTGATCTTGGGGCAAGACCAGGTCAGGCCTCTGTCTTTCAGGAAGTTGTACAAAAGGATGCTGCCCACGTGGACGCTCCCAGTCACCCCCACACTCACCCCCGCCAAGCACCCACCTGCCCAGAAGACCTGCCCTTTGTTCCCCTCCCTTCCGCCCGCCCGTCAGTCCGGCTGGCCTCTCCAAACAGCAGTGGATTTTACTCTTTAAGAAGGGCGCATCTTCCCCTGGAGGAGTAAATCATGTCTAACGTGACCAGTTTGAGTTGAGAAGTGAAGCTGCAAACACTGGCCTCCAGGCCACACAGAGTTGCCTTGTCCTGGGTGGTAAATCAAGGCCATGGGCACTGGGCTTGGGTTTCCCCAGACCGAGGCCGGGCTGGTTTCCCTCCTGGCCCCCGGAGCCATGTGCTGACTGGGGCTGTTATGTAGAAACCAGGGAAAAACAAAAACCTTTTTCACTTCCCAGACTTTGGCCCGGTCCTCAGACTTCCAGCCTCTTCCAAAAGGTGCCTGGCAAGGCAAAAAGCTTGCCTCGGCAAGGCCCGCAGGCCAGTTGCGTGAGGGCGGCCACTCAGAGCAGCTGCAGGGAAGCTGTCCCCACAGAAGGCCCTGAGCCTTCTCCAAAGGCTCCAGTGCTAAGCCCTCCCCTGCCCCCACCCAAGGAGAGGATGGGGCGTGGGACTGGCTCCCTTGGCTTGGGTCATAGGGGTATCAGGCAGACCCAGCTTCAAATGCAGCCTTAGCACACATGGCCTGGGCCTCCAGCAGCCAGTGTGGTGTCTGACATCCCTAGGCCTCAGCTTCCAGTCCTGGAAGATGGATTTCTACCTCTCAAGGCCATCAAGGGGTCTGCTGACACAAGGCGTAGAAGGTATGTTAGATAAAAGCATCCCATCTGCGTGTAAGAAAAATGTGTTTAAGAAACGTGTGCCGCTGTGTATGCACCTTGCTATCAGAAGGTTCAGGAAAACGTGTCCACAGATACAGATACAGATGTAGACATACAGAACTGTGCTTTGTCCTATCCTTGCAACTCTCGTGCAAATGCAAAATCGTTTCTACGTGAAGAGTTAGAAATGGAGCTGAGTTGCTTTCAACCCTTCTGGGCAGACCAGCCGCCTGCACGGAGGTGCGGAAGCCACACGCACCAGCCCACGACAGGCCTCCGAGTCATCGTCTGGAGGAACACGCTGCCGCCTGGACTGTCCTGTTGGGAAAGAGGGTTCGGCTAGATCATTCTTCCTATGCTGTGTCTGTGCGGAGAGCAAGGGAGCTGTCCCCTCTTCTCCAGGGCCAGGCTGCCAAGCAAAGCAGCATGGTTGGAGATTAAAAAATGAAAACAAATCCCACTTACCTTTTGGCGGGGGGGGGATGGCACATCCTTGGAATTCAGCCCCTGGTGTGGGGTTGCTTCGTGGCTTTGCCAGCTGTGAACCTTGGAATGGAGACCTCGTCTCCCTAACGTGAGTGGTTGCTCGGTGCCTGGTCAGTCGATCTGAGGCCTCTTACAAGCACAGATCCTAATAGAAGTTCCTACAAAATCTCTTGGCCCACCAACCACATTGCTTTTTCTAGTCGTCACTAGAAGCCGTAGCCGTTGTAAGGAGCGGCCGGTGTGGGGGAGGGGTAGTTTCTGAGCTGTTGAGAAGATTCAAGGACCAAGACTTGAAGCTGTCCCTTCCTTAGAATCTGCTGCCACCCAGGGCTGCCCTAGAGAAAGCACTTCGGGTGTGGGTGGTGGGGAGCTTTTACCGTAAACGGGGTTCTGTGGGGACAGAGCTGAAACACCTAGAACAGGAGGACTGGCCACCCAGAGGCCCACCGCTTCTGTTGACCGTGGGAAGCTAGGCAAGTCTCTCCGGGGCTGCCCCCAAAGGGAGCTCCCATGCCTGCCTGGTGCCCCATGATGGAAGCAGGCCTCGGTGCCTGCTAGCCCGAAACCCTGCGAGCCAGACGCCTCCTCAGGGAGGAGGTGGGCCTCCCACTGTCCTGTCAGCTCGCCGCTCCTCCCAGTCTCCTATGGTAGCTGCTCTCTGAAGCCAGTCCCAGCGATCTTCGCCTCCAGCACCAAATCTAGGGTAACCCAGTGTAACCAGCAGAACGTGATGGAAACGGCAGCCTGACTCTCAAGCCTGGGGGATAAGCCTTGCAGCCTCTGCCTTGGTCTTGTGGAATTCTCAGGCTGGGACAGTCCCTGTTGGGACTCAGCCACCATGGTGTGAGAGGAAGGAGTGCTCCGGAGAAGCCAAGAGCAGGCGCCTCCCGGTGGACGGTCCCATCTGACCAGCCTTGGCTGCCCACTGTGTGCGAGAAGAAGGCACTCGAACCTCCAGCTGAGTCCAGGCTTTGTCTGGCTCCAGCTCCAGCCCTGGGCACCATCGGGCCACAATTATAGGAACAACTGCAAGCAGGAGCCCCGCTGGGCCCAGGCAGCTCCCAGAAGCACAAGACGGAATGAGCCACTGTTGCTGGAGGCCACAACATGTGGAAGTAGCCTGGTGCACAGTGGGAGATACATGGGACGTCGTGTGTGGCCACATGCATTGAGTGTGTGACTGGAGCCGGGTGGACTTGGGCTGGTTCTCACCCTTTGGGTTCTGACTATAACTGGGGGTATTCATGCTCGGTTCTCTAGCTTGTCTGAGGGACGGTAGTGGGGATGCGAGGTGACCCAAATGGGCTCTAACTCAAGAGGCTCCAGAGGTTGGCAGGCCCATAAATGACAGGGGGCAGATTGATATGAGTACTTGCCTTCATGGTAGGGGAGCAAGATGGTCAGAACCTGATCTTTTCTTTTTTTAAGATTTTATTTATTTGACAGAGAGAAATCACAAGTAGGTAAAGAGGCAGGCAGAGAGAGAGGGAGAAGCAGGCTCTCTGCTGAGCAGAGAGCCCAATGCGGGGCTCGATCCCAGGACCCCAAGATCGTGGCCTGAGCCGAAGTCAGAGGCCTAACCCACTGAGCCACCCAGGTGCCCCAGAACCTGTTCTTTTCAACAGAATGGAAGCTCTTGAGGGCGAGGCTGGCCTTCTTCCTGTCTGCATCCCCCACAGCCTAGCACTTCCAGGCACATGGAGTCCCTCAGCGTTGCTGGGTCAGGAAGCCTGGGTCTCCATGACCCTAATGAGCACAGGCATCAGTCCATGCTCTATATGGGTTGTCACAAGGAACCCGGGACGTAGACTTGATCCCTGCCCTGAGAGCTCACAGTCTGATGGAGGAGTGGGGGCTTCTGCCACTCGCAGTGGGGGTGGGGAGGGGGGAAGTGGTTTTCATGCTCAGCAGGCCCCTGACCCCCTGCAAGGACTCAGGATAGGAGCAGAGAATAGCTCTTCCTCTTCCCCCTTTTGTATGTTTTCAGAGGAGCTGGTGGCTGGCTGGGCAGGCCTCTTGGTCCTGAGAGCTCTTTCGGGAAGCCTTCAGTGCAGACCAGGCCAAGGCTCCCTGGTGCAGTGGCTACCTTTCCCTGTCACTCAAGTGCCCAGAACATGGGGATCCCCCCGCCCCCCGCACACCCAAGAGTGCATGCCACAGCCCCTGGCCTCGGGGGAGCACTCACAGTTGACACAGCAGGCAGCTGACAGGACCCGCACAGTGGGTGCTGCCCAAAACAGCTCCAGCGAAGGCAGAGCAGAATTAAACGGAGCTGCCAGCTCTGTTCAGTGAGAGGAAGAGTAGGTGGGTTTGTTTAAAATACTCCCATTACAGTCAGTTAACCTTTATGTTCCCTAAATGAAAACTGTATAAACTGAAATTTGCGTTGATCAGGTTGCCTAGGAACAGGCGGCAGGTTCTCCTAAGACAATACAATAGATTGTCACCGATAGGGCCATTAGGAAGAGAGCTGGTTAGCAGTATTATCCCGGGCCCTGGTGCAGGCGTCAGGTACTGATCTGCCTGCTTCTGAGTCCCAGGCATGGTGTCTAGGAGGAAACTGTCCCCTCTGGCTTATGAGAGAGATCTGAAAGATCGAATTCTGATGAATTTATTTCTTTCTCATCACCTTTCCCTACCACTGCTTGCACTCAGAGCAGAAAACCTGGCAAATAAGTACAGTAACAAAATGCACCATGGGGATGAAAGAACAGAGTTACTCTAAAGCGACTTTGATGTGTCTTTTTAATATGTTTCCCCTGTTTGATATGCATATACACTTACTTCTTTTCCACAGAGTCACTGTTGTTTACTCTGCTGCCCCTTACCTTTAGGGTGACCGACCACCCTGGTTTGCCCAGGACCGACGGTTTCCCAGCACCATTGCATAATTATTACTATAAACATGCTTTTCTGAAGCTTCAAGCTTTCAGTAAGCTTGGGTGAACCAAACCTAGCTGGCTAACTCCTTATTCTTGGACGTGTAGGATATTTCCTTTTTAAAAATAAATAAATAAATAAATAATCAATGTTTGTCACCACAAGAGCCTTATCTGTATGTCCGTGCAGGATAAATTCCTGTGAGTAGCATTATTAGGTATGTATATTTGGATGTGTATATTTGGGTGGCTTTGGAAAGTTTGTCAGGTCACCCTCCCAAAAAATATGTGCGAAGTCCCACCCTTCCTTGCTCCCCATACTCTCAGAGATCGGGAATCCTGTCATCGTGGCCAGTCTGATAGGGGACAGTATGTCTTGTTTGGGGATGTCATAGGTGGCGTGTGATATGAAAGGTGTATGTCATTATTAGTCGTTTGTGAATTGCTTGTTCATGTCCCTCACCCATTTTCATTTCAGGATGCTCCTCTCTTCCTTTTTAACCTATAAAAACTTCCTGCGAAGCTTATCGGACATAAATGTTGAGCCATATTGTCCATGTTTTTAAAGTATGTGTGGTTATTTAAAGAGAAAGAGTGAGTAATACTTGTTATCTGGTGTTTCTGAAGGAAGAGAAGTTAATATTTTACATAATTAAAGCTTCCCTCAAGCCTTAAGCACTAAGCCCCAGCACGGAGCTTGAACTCACGACCCTGAGATCAAGACCTGAGTGAGATCAAACGTCGACTGCTTAACTGAGCCTCCCAAGTGCCCCTAACATATTTTTTTTAATTGAAGTATTTGGGATGAGAAGATCTGAGAAGTATGTACATCTCCAAAATGGATAGCCCATGTAGGTCCCTTTAAAACAAAGTAGGAGGCAACAGTTGAACTTCTTCCTATCTCAGACACTCTGGGAGCTGTAGTAATCTTCTATGTGGTAGTGAGACCCTCGGCAGCTGTTGGGCTGTGTGGAGTTTTGGCTCCTATACCATATGGCCCCTTTTAAATACGGGGACCTCATTCTTGCCCTTCCTCCCTCACTATCTGACTATCACGCTGATGCTTTTTGCCACCGTAAGCGCCTCTGCCCTGCCGCGCTGGGTCCCATCTCCGTCAATGACGGGGTGGGTTACCAGCTAACAGCGTGTGTTAGGTTTATCTGTAAACTAAAAGCAAGTAAGCACTGAGCAGGGGGGTGAGACACACTCTTGAGAACGACGTAGGCCCTTCTGAGAGCAACAGCTTCATTTCCTTCCTGGACTTTGTATTATATACCATTAAGGCTGGGAAGTCCGTGACTTCCAGGTTGTGTGATCGGAATGGGATTAAGAAATTCAGGAGGCAGGAGAAAATCAGGAAAGATTAGCAACCACTTGAAGATGTGGC
This sequence comes from Taxidea taxus jeffersonii, assembly GCA_003697995.1. Classification (NCBI taxonomy): domain Eukaryota; kingdom Metazoa; phylum Chordata; class Mammalia; order Carnivora; family Mustelidae; genus Taxidea; species Taxidea taxus. Next base: position 44,636 of record ML100761.1, on the reverse strand, counting down.
TGCAGAACGAGAAGCCGCTAATCCAGATGGACAGAAGTGGTGCCAAACGTTCCTACTTCTCCCGGGAGCGTGCGGGGGGCGACTTTTAGGGAGCTGGGGGCATTGGCGACCTAGCAATTTGAGAAAACTCTGGCTTCCAGGCCTGCCCCTGCTGGGCTGTGGCTTACTGCACAGGACACAAGCCTTCAGATGTTCAGTTTTGTCATCTGTGAAATGGAGCTAAATCTAACTGGCCTGCTTAATAAGAAATTGAATCAGGGGGCACCTGGATGGCTAAGTGGGTTAAAGCCTCTGCCTTCAGTTCAGGTCCTGGTCTCAGGGTCCTGGGATCCAGCCCCACATTGGGCTCTCTGCTCCGTGAGGAGCCTGCTTCCCTTCCTCTCTCTTTGCCTGCCTCTCTGCCTACTTGTGATCTGTCAAATAAATAAAAAAATCTTTAAAAAAAAAAAAAAGAAAGAAAGAAAGAAATTGAATCAGGTGGCCTAATAGGAAGAGTCGGGGCCCACCGGCATTTGTAAACCTGTAAGGGACCAAATGAGCAGGAGGGGGTATTACTGCTGCTGTGGTTTTCTTCACAGACACACGCAGCGGCCCCGTGTGCCTCCTCACCTCTTGGGCCTTCTGCGCCTGCTCCGGGCCGCGCTCCCGACCCAAGCACGCGTGTCTCCAGCCCATGTCCTTGTCACCCCTCCAAACCCAGTTTCATCCTTGTCGGTTTTTCCAAAGCAGGATTTGCAACAAGTGGCGTGTTTTCTCAAATATTTGTTTTGCGGTCCATTTGCTTGGCTCGGCTGTTTTTACAGTGAATAAGGAGCAAGACTAAAAATACCTTCGCGAGTAACCAGATCCGTTCTGCCTTTGACATTTACGTGGCATTCATTTGCATCTCATTTGTTCACCTTTCTGTTGAACAGGTAGAATGTAAGAAAGCTCAGCCTAAGGAAGTCATGTTCCCACCGGGGACAAGAGGCCGGGCCCGGGGACTGCCTTACACCATGGACGCGTTCATGCTTGGCATGGGAATGCTAGGTGAGTCTGGGCGGGGGACGCTGGGGACACCTCAGAGCCACCATGCACTGGGGGCTCCGGAGGCCTGGGCACCCAAATGGATCACCTACCAGTTGGGCAAACTGCCTTTCTGGGTCTCAGATAATAAACTATCCCTTTGCAAGGTAGTTGTGACCATTACAGAGATAGGTCGATTGATCGAAAATCATCTTGTCCCATGCCTGGCACATGGGGGTACATGATATTATTTTCTCTCCTTTGCACTCCCTTCTTCAAAAGGAGAAAAAGGCGGCCCCCTGCCTCACGCCTCTCTACTGACAGGGTGTTCCGAAAGACCCAAGGACTCCTGGCTGGCTTCCCCGTGTGGGCCGAAGCTACATTTTCTAAAACTTGGAAGAGGAGAAGTGATGAGGGTGGACTATAATCCTGTCTATTTAAATGATTAACATTTTTCTCTTGGGATATCAGAATTTGCATTTAAATGGATGTTTTAAATGGCCTGTTTTGCTCTTTATTTGCTAAAAAAAAAAAAAAAATGATGAAAGACAAAGTGTGTTTGTTCTGACGAAAAATGATCTCTCCTGGCTTTTAGAGAAATTAAGTTGCATATTATGCCCCTTCCTTTAAGGTATCTCTGTCCATCCTGCGTAGATAATTGAAAATCTTGCCACTGAAATGGCATAAAAAATGAAGAAAGCAGAGAAGAGGCGTAATGGTGTGGGTCGCAACAATAATTAGAAATTTCAAGGCGAGAGAGCGGTATTTTAGTGCGAGTTATTGTGTGTCGGGAAAATACTAATTAAATGGGATAAATGGTAGTTAATGGTAAAATTCCATTCAGGCCCATGATCTGTCTGGTTTTAATGGATTTTCATTCGTTTTGGCTATGAGTCCCCCTTCTATATTGTTTGATCAGCTCTTTATGTAAAGATTCACAGCTCTTTAAATCACTCCTGGCTCCATTTGAAATGTATGAAGCTTTTCTTGGTGTTACACATTCATAGAAAGCATTGTATCTGTTTTGTCTCAGCAAATAACAAGGGCTGTAAAGTTAGTTCGAGGAACTTTGAGAGATGGAAAGAGACGCCAGGAGAGTCCTAAAAGTGGCAGAAATATTAGTTCCTCTTGAATTCATGTTTTCGACTTAATTGAGTTTCGTGGGAAATTCCTATTTACTTCTTCGGGCATTGGCCGAATGAGTCTAACGCTGACCTGCAAGTGGAAACACGAGAATAGATAAGAAAATGTTTTCAAAAGAAAAATGAGAAAAGACTAGTTGGACCAAATAGCAGAACGCGGCACAAAGCTACAGTAGTGAAACAGTGTGGTATATAGGATTGCCCCATTGAGAGGGAAAGGGAGAGCTCTGAAACTAAATGTAAGAGTGTAATCATTATAAAGAAGTTACTTCTAAAAATCAGTGGGAAGGGCCGCCTGAGGGGCACAGTTAGTTAAGTGTCCGACTCTTAATTTCGGCTCAGGTCACGATCTCAGGGTCGTAAGATCGAGCCCCGCGTCAGGCCCTGTACAGAGTGCGGAGCCTGCTATGGAGAATCTCTCTCCCCCTATTCCTCTGTACCCCCCTACCCTTGCTCACACTATCTCTAATAAAATTAAATAAATAGATAAAAATCAGTGGGCATTAGCTCCTGATTGACTATGAGATACTTGTCTACTACTTGCTTAAAAAGTGATTTTTGTGTGGCCTTACCCTACATTGTATACCAAAAGAAGGTCCAAATGCAGTAATAGTTTTATTTTTTTTTAAGATTTTATTTATTTGACAGGCAGAGATCACAAGTAGACAGAGAGACAGGCAGAGAAAAAGGAGGGAGGAGGCTCCCTGCTGAGCAGAGAGCCCGATGTGAGGCTCGATCCCAGGACTCTGAGATCATGACCTGAGCCCAAGGCCGAGGCTTAACCCACTGAGCCACCCAGGCGCCCCCAGTAATAGTTTTAAATTTTAAAATCAAATCTTAAAGAGTTGCCTCCTGCCGGTTTTTGGAGTCTTATATTTTCAACAGTGAGTATAAAGGCCCTGGGGCATAAGACAGGAAACTTTAGGATCAGATCTTCAAGAAGTGCCCCTGCCTTTCGGAGTCTAACTTGCTGCCCTTGGCTGCTGGGAAGAATGACCTGTTTCCTTCAGGGAGAAGCAGAGGTGTGCAGTGAAGCCTTTCATGCCAGTGGCCGGAGAGCAAAGGCACAATGGTTCTGTTTGTCCCAGGCTGCAAGCAGGGGCTGGGGGCCCACATCTCTCCAGGGCGCCCAGTGGTTTCATAACGGGAACAAAGGCAGGGAGGCTGTGTTGAATACAGGAGGTGCTCACTGGCAGTCGGCTTTGAGTGCCTCGTGCATGCCTGCACCCCAGCCCCGCGCTGGCAGTGGGAGACTGTGCTTGACAAGGTGGATGTGGTCCCTGCCCTCTGGAGCTTGTGTTCTAGTGAGCATGACAATAGTTAATGGCTAATTCTACAGGTAGTTAGTTGTGATAGACTCAGGGGGTGCTTTAAGAGCACATCGTGAAGAGTGGAAATTAGGCTGAGGAATCAGGGAATACCTCCCCGAGGAAGTGACGTGTTCAGCGTGCTAAGAAGGATGAGCAAGCTCAGGGTGATCCAGACAGGACTAGCCTTAGAAGGTGAGGCTCCTAAATGGGAAGCCCCAAGAGCCCAGTGGCCTGGCTGAAGGGTGTGTGTGAGGAGTGCTGGGCTCAGAGTCTCCAGGATGGGCTTTGACCCTGGCTGGTAGTAGGCAAACCCACCTGGTCTCCATGTGCTTCTCCTTTGCTAGGGTGGGATAGCCTGACACATCCCCATAAGTCACCTGGTTCACCCCCTCCATGATCCATATCTGCCCTGGAATCACCACCATCACCCATCACCTGTCCATGTCATCACCGCGATCGTCATCAGCCACAGTTTGGTTGATGAACTCAGCCCAGGCAGAAAAACATTTGTTAAAAGTTCATTAATGAAATAGTTCTCATGCTGTAAATTTTTGTTGTCGGAAGGGCAGAAAAGTCTGTAACACTTGGACAGGTGTTTAGAAGTGAGACTATCCACCATTAAAGCTGCTCTGTCCATGCCCTCAACAGGTGTTTCCTGAGCACCTACTAAGGGCTGGGCACTGTCCTTGGTGCTGAGGCTGCAGCAGACTGTGAGGTCCCTGATCTCAGGGAGCCGACATTGTAGCGAGATAGCAGATACTCGGCTCTGTAAAAGCCTTGGAAACTGAAACTCATTTTTAAATATCCCTTAAGATTTTTTTCCACACTGACGAGCAGAGAGGGACCCAGTCATGTTTGTTTGCTGTCTCTTGGTGTGGCTGCATCCGTCCTTGGGAGGAAACCTACAGTGGTTTTAGTTTCAACTTCCACAGCCTTTGACAGAGTCATAGAATAATCAGCCTGATGGGAATTCCTTGAAAAGAATGTAGGAGAGAAGAGGAGGGGTCCTCCTTAGACCAGCTCTCCCTGCCTTCGAGCTGGACAGAATGAAAATCAACTAAGACCCTTGGAAAGGCCTTTTGGCAGCCCTTCCCACTTGGTTCTGCTGTCTCGTGGTGGCCGAGAGGTGCCCACGGCGACCCAGCCTAGTGCCCTAGACTCTCTGGTTTTTCTTCATGGAAGTGGACTTAATAAAAGCAAATGTGATTATTGTTGGTACATTTTATTCCCTTTGGCCTACTCTGCCCTCAGCCACATAAGCCTACTGCCTCTAACCGTCTTGACCTCGCTGGGCACACACTACTGAACATGGTTGATAACCGCTGGGAGAAGAGTACATCATTGCTGGGGCCTTGAAGGAAAGCTTCACCCTCCGGGCCCAGAAATGGTGGGACTGTGTAGACTCAGCTGAAGAAAGCCTGAGGCCTGCTTAATAGTGCTCCTACTGAGAAGTTCCTGTGAAGTCTTGACCCAGTGCTCCCCGACACTAAGCCCCTCGGAAATGAAAGCAAATTTTTTTAAAAAACCAACATCTAGAAAAGATGAGCTATCATCTGCCAGCATGCACTAACAGGTCAAAAGGAGACTGGCTGGAATGTAGAGCTGCGTGTCTAGATTTATTTGTAATTTCCACTGGGATTTGTCTTTCCCTAGAATGTCTGTTGAGGTCATTCCCAAGGAGGTCTTCATTTGTTCAGCTGTTTCCTGGTGGACAGAGGAAGCTCGAAATTCAGCTCTTTGGTTTCCTTCTAGAATAACAGTGCCCCCCAGAACTTTCTGTGGTTGGTGGAGGGGGCCTCTCTCTGCACTGCCCAAGATGGTAGCCACTAGCTAATGCGGCTCCTGAGCATTTAAGATATGGCTTGTACCGCTGAAGAGCTGGGGTTTTTCATCATAGTTTAGACTTAAACTGGGCAGCGTAGGCCTAAAGATGCACTTATGCGTCAGGATGGCTTTGGGGTCTGAGTGTCTGGGTAGACTTTGGCCTTCGCATGTTGGCCTGGGAAGGGCTCCGGGCACCAGGTGTTGCATCTGGATTCATCCAGCGTGGAACCAGTATGGCACCCCAGGCAGTGCTCTGCGTGCCACGTGGCGTGTATGTCATACTCCGGCAGGCCCCTGGATAAACAGCCCTCATCTCCTGTCCTTTCAAGTCGGGAGCCTGGTGGGAGCAGTTTTCCATGACTAAGTAGCTGAGTCACAGAGCCCGGGCGAGGATGAGTCATGTGCCCATCTAGAATGCAAACATCTTCCAGCGTTAGAGCCAACAACATCTTCTAGAGTTGGAGAAAGATCGAGAACCACAATTCCGAGAACGCAGCCAGCATCCCCAAAAGGGGGCCCTGAAATGCTCTGCCTGGCAAATTTGAATCAACAACGATTTCTCAGTATCTTTTTTCTTTTTCTTAACCCCCAGTGGAAAGCCTGTGTGCAAGAAAGGTGGCCATCCAGGAGCAAGCTTAGTTTTTCCTTCAGTGACAAGAGATAATTACTGTGAGATTGATCAGGCGCCCAGAGTACTGGAGCCCATAAATTGGGTAGTGGCCGGTGTGGGAGGGGCCCAGCTGCTAATGGAAGCGGTGGCTGGGTCATCCCACTGTAATAGGGCTTGATGGAGCCTCCACGTGGCTCTGCCATCATGTGCTATTGACATGCGGCCGGCCAATTTCCCTGTGTGGCTGGAGCTGGGAGCCATTGGAGCAGAGCTGGGCTGCACAGCAGTAAATGAAGAGGAAAATTGAAATAATGTTGTATTATAAATTCATGATTTCATCTGCCTAACCCAGAGGATATGCGTGATGGGGGCTGGAGATCAGACCCCCCGCTCTGGCAGAAGCCAAATTTTCATCCAGGTTGTGCTGGAGACCATATTGACATGTCTAGGAAGATTGGGGTGAGGCCCCCAAATCGGGGTGAACTCGACCGTGCTTGCCTCCCTTCTTGTCGAAGACTGTCGCATGTGCCAGGAAGAAGGCAGCTAGGAAATGGTCCTGGGGGCCCCAGTTGTCGGGGAGGCTGTGTGTCCTGCCCCGCTCCGCCCTGCCCCATCTGCCAAGAGGGAGGCTTGAAGGTGACACGTGGGCCTTCATGTCTGCTGTCAGATTAAAATATTTCAGACCCCTAGTGCCGAAGTTACAAGCAAATGAGTCATTTTTCACCAGGAAAGGCCCTAGGCAGTGGTGATTTGGCTGTTGGCATATAATCCGTTTATCGATATTGTTGAAATAATGGTTTAAGAAATCTAGTCATGAAAGATCTGATTTGAGAGCAGGTGATTAATTCAGAGGAGAACTGAGCTGGCCAGCCATGAAATAAATACCAGGGAAGAAGCCTGTGTGTGTGTGCGTCCCTGTAAGGCCTCTTGAGCTCCCCCTTCCTCTCTGTCCCTCTGTCCCTTTGTTCCCCACCCGGGGGCCAGAGCCGAGCATCACACTTGGGTAGCCTGCTCCTTGGTGGTCAGGGCAAAGCCATGTGGTCATCCCACTTGTCTGGATGGCCCTCTGCCAGGGAGACACCAGGCACCGGGAGATGGGTGCCCCGGGAGGGAGTAGGCGCAGGGCCCTTTTGAGGTGGAAACGGGTTAGCCGGCCAGTGAGTCGTGACTGCATGTTCAGAAAGGTTCTGGCTAAACAGGAAGGGAGGGGACCACAGGGGGGCCCCAGTCGAGAATGCTGCAAGGGACCCGCAGAGCTTTGTACAGATGGCAAGACTCAAGGTGTCAGAGGACCAGGAAGGCCCCCTCTCCCGCCAAGGGCATGGCCCTGGGCCAGAGGCAAGCCTGGACCCCGTCTCCTGATGCCCACAAGAGCAGTTCTTTCTTCTGGGTCCAGTGACAGACCCACTGGTCAAGTGGAGGCCAAGACACCAACACTTATGGCCAAGTGAGGAAAGGTGGGTCCCATCTCTGGGCCTCTGAGGCATAGAGGCTCCGTGAACAGGAAGACCTGCCAGCTCGAACGCACAGTGCCGGAGGGCACCCAGGACAGAACTGCAGGGATGATTCTGTTCCTTTAGCCCTCACCGCATATCAGAAGGTGCGTGTGACGAACCCCCATGCACTCAGGCCGCGGATGATGAGACCCCGGAGCCCGTATCTGGGGGTGTGTCAGTGGTTATCTCGAGTTGCAGAGACACAGCTGGAAAGCTGTCACTGCTGCCCTCATGGCTGGAGAGCAGGGAGACTTACAGAACCACCCCGCCCCCACCACATCAAAGCTGCTTTCTACCTCTTGGAGGCTTTCTAGCCTCTTGGAGGCAAGCCACGGGAAACTCTGGCCGCTGTAAGCCGAAAAGGAGAGGACTGGCAGGGGCTCGTCAGCTCACAGAATTGCCAGGAAGGCTGGAGAATAGGCAGTAACTGGGCGGTCAGCCATAGCTGTGACCCGGGGACAACCCAGGAATGACCTGGTCAGGGTCGGGGCATCCGCTGTTGCCGCCACTGGGTGCTGGGCTCACGCCAAAGGCACCAGAATAAATTCCGAATCACTGTCTCCTCCTCTGCCCCACTCTCCTCAGAAATGGATCCAAGGGGGGGCCTGGATGGCTCAATGAGTTAAAGCCTCTGCCTTCAGCCCAGGTCATGATCTCCGGGTCCTGGGTTCGAGCCCCACATCAGGCTCTCTGCTCAGCAGGGAACCTGCTTCCTCCTCTCTCTCTCTGCCTACTTGTGATCTCTGTCAAATAAATAATCTTTAAATAAATAAATAAATCTTTTTTAAAAATCTTAAAAAAAAAATGGATCCAAGGAAGACTTCCCTGGGCCAAACCCAGGTTCACAACCTGCTTCCCAGCTACCTGGCTTAGAGCAGGAGGGGGCCCTCTTCTGCCTCCACGATGAGAGGCAGGCCTCTCTCTGAGACTCAAATTCAGAGAAGGGCTTCAGGTACTGAGCAGCCAAAAACCAAAAGTCAAAGTCCAAGCCAAAGTCAGGCTGTTGGGGGTGGTTGGGTGGGAGGTGATGGTGGCGGGAGATTGGCCGTGGGGGTGTGTGAAGAGCAAGAATGGACTGGGATTCCCACACATCCAGTGGATGGAGGCAACATAAGCCTGCTGGGATGGAGCAGAGGGGGACCCATGGTCTCTTGTGACTGGTGGAATTGGTCCAAGAGGGCTACACACCAGCCTTCTCTGTCGCCTGAGCCAAGAGGCAGGGACGTAAATGGTGAAGCAGCCTGAGTGAGCACAGTGGAGGGTTGAGAGCTCGCTGGGGCTTTCATACTAGCTCACAGAGGGCCGCACCAGCAGCAGAACAGGCCAGCAGTGTCCTCATGCCAACCCAGGAGGTCTTTCCGCAGGCAGTCCACAGTGCAGGGATCGCCCCCTGTTATCTGCCGAGATCATGTGGAAAATACGCTCGCCGTGAAGCGCCTGTTAGTTACAACATGTGGCGTGAAGCTTCGGGGTTTGGGCTGTGCTTCCTGGAACACGTTTGTTTTTTTTTTTAACGATTTCTTATTTATTTGACACAGAGAGACAGACCACAAGTAGGCAGAGGGGCAGGCAGAGAGAGAAGGGGAAGCGGGCTCCCCAGTGAGCAGAGAGCCCGATGCGGGGCTGGATCCCAGGACCCTGAGATCATGACCCGAGCTGAAGGCAGAGGCTTTAACCCACTGAGCCACCCAGGTGCCCCCCCCCGGAGCGCATTTTAACCGAACTAGTCCCTCATGGTTTCTGGGAGGGGGTTAGGGGATGGGTGGAGTCTGGGGACAATGAGGGCACTCTGGAGTATCTGTGCTTAGACACAGGCCTCTGGGGCCCTGCCTTCCCTGGGCCATGGCTCATTGAGCCCAGTGGTTTTCTAGAAGAGCCAGGTCAGCCCTGAGTTTTGCCCCAAAACTCTGACCCCCGAGTGCTCCCGCTTTGTCTGGGGCTGGCCCCGCTCTCTGCTTCCTTGGGAAGAGGCATTATAAGGACTTTAATCTCCTACTGTCAATAGCTTTAAGGTAAAGTACACTCAGGGTTAGCTCTCCAAATGTCAGAGCCAGGTGCAGGCCCTCTGTTTGGTGCTAACATGTGGCATTTACTCTGCAGGTTCCAGAAGGTGCGTGGGTTTGGGGGGTCTCTCTGCCCAAATACAGGTTAATTACCAGCACACTGACAGCAGTGCCACCAGCCACAGTAGAGAGGGGCCCCGAGCCCTGGGTAAAGACCCTCACGGGAGGCGAATCGTTTTGTGCAGTAAAATGACCCAGGCTGTCCTCATTTCTTCCCTCCGCGAGATTTCACCCCAGGCCTGAGGCAGCTGTACTAACGCCCCTGTGATCTTTCTCTCTGTGTTCAAGGCTACCCCAACTTTGTGGCGACCTACGGCCGTGGTTACCCTGGATTTGCTCCGAGCTATGGCTATCAGTTCCCAGGTGAGTGTCTGTGTCTTCCGGGGCTTTGGAAGCACAGGAGATGGGCTGCATTGGAGGGGACCCCTAGAGAGAACACAGCTCGTACACATGTCCATCCAGGGAATGACCTGTAGGTGCTGAAGTTCAAATGCACTGAACTCCGGGGGCAGGTGTGGCTTAGTGTCTGATGAACCAGAGTACTGCCTCGGTGCCAGGTATTTGAGAATGGCAGCTTTTGGGGAGCAGCAGGGGGAGGGAAGGAACTGAGTCAGGAGCCCTCCCTCTGCCCACCCTCCTTGGTCTGGAGCCTATTACCAGTTCTCTCGCTGGACTGGACTCTTACCCTCTACCTCCCTCATCTCCCCTCTCCCTCCCTCCTTCCTCCGTCCCCTCCTCCAGCTCTGCCTGGTGGCCTTGGCTTTGAGCCCTTCTGTGGTTTACTGTGGTGTGCTTTGGGGTTTGGGTTAGCTGTCCTGGGTGGGGGGTGTAGATTCACCCTCCCCCACGTGCAGGGGTCAGAGGCTCGAGGCAGAGCCTATGACAGGCCCCAGCTCCCATGTAGCGGGGAGGTCTGGGACCCCCACCTGAGGCAGGCAGCAAGCACAGGCATGGCCTTGCAGGGGTAGGAGGCAGGGTGCTGAAGGAAGTGATGCTGATGGGACTTTGCTTGTCCCCTGAAGGGGTGAGCCCGCATTCCCAGACATGGAATGTAGATAAGAATACGTAGGGGTGGACAGGACAGCTGGAGTTTCTAGAGGAAGCATTAGGAATGGAGTTTGGTCCTCTTGGGCTCTCTGCTGAGAAAGGAGGCTCCCTCGGAAGCTGGTTGGTCATCCTGCCCAGACCCAGAGGCCTTGGATGCCCAGGGAGCGTAGGCATGGCCCTTAGAGGACCATGTCCTGAAGCCAGGGAGGAGGGCTGGGGGAGCGCATGATGATCTCCCCCAGCGCTTGCACATCTCTGACGGAGTGTTGGGGTGGAAGAGGATGTTGCAGAGGAGGTCAGGAAGCATTTGGGGCACTTAGAGCCATGCCCTGTCATAGACAGATCATCCATTGGCGACGGAAGCCCCAGGCTCTTGCCTGTGGCTGCAGCCGGTCCCCTGCCATCTCTGGGCCTCATCACTGTCTTCGGGAAACAAGGGATTTGGGCAGAACAGCCCCTGGGGTCTGTGCACCTTTCCGACTGGGCGGGGAGGGGAGGCGGATGAGGCAGCAGCAGTTCTGGCTAGAGCAGTGCAAGTGCAGGAGACTTCCCCATGAGCCTGTCCCCTGGGGCCAGCGTCTCCACGAGGGGAGGGGCGGCTCCTCTACAGCAGCTGGCTGCTTTGGGGGGGGGGGGGGGGGCTGCAGGCCTCTCACTTCGAACAGAGAAGTCTACCCCTCCATTAGATTTTCCCATCTACAGATGGGGACCCTGTTCCCAGGCTCATTAGCAGCAAGAAGCAGGTCTAGGATTTAGACCCAGGTGGTCTGGCTCTTAGCTGCCACATTGCTCTCTCTCTCTCTGGCATCTGTCTGTCCAGTAGGATCCTGCTAACCACACACAGCTACTCTAATTTAGATTTAAGTTACAATGAAGTAAAATGGAAATTCCCGTTTCTCTGTCACAGCAGTTACACTTCACTTACCCAGTGGCCATACATGGCTAGTGGCTGCTGTTAGCACAGCCTATAGAATGTTTTCTGTGAACGTTCTGTCGGATGGCACCATTCTGGAGCACAAAGAAAGAGGCTGGTGGAGGGGTGCGTGGTCCACACTCATAGACACGTGCATACACACTGTCCCTCCCAGGGAGACCTGGCATGTCATCATCCCTATTCATTTCTTGCCCATCTTCCTCAGCCCAGAAGCTGGTGGCAGTTTCCGGAAAGCCTTTCATCTCCTTCCCTCCCCTGGCTTCCTCACCAGGGTTCAAGAAGACATAGAGGCTCCCATCCTGGCTCGCTGAGAGCGTCTTGTCGCTCTGCACACCTGGCGGGGCTTGCCTCCCTTCCCAATCAGGTTGCCATTGCCCCCTCAGTGCAGTACTAGTCCCAGGCAGAGAGAGCTGGGGGATCCTGATGTGGAATAGTTTGGGGGGTGACAAAGTAGATCCCATGCTAAGCTGTGTCTCAGGGATCTGTGTCCTTGGATCCGTCCTCAGCAGACATGTATGCAAGACAGAGATGCAAGAGTGACCAACCAAGGCTGGGTAGGATGAGATAGAGCCTCCCAGCTGTGCCCAGCCCATCACCATAAGCCAAGGCTTTAGGACCAGGGCAAGGATATGAGGAAACTGGTGTGGGCTAGGAACAACCATGTCCAGGGCCTGTGTGTCACGGTCCCTAGCTCCTGTGGCTTAATGCAGGATTTGCTTAGGGCAGGAATGGGACATTAAAATGTTAGGACACGGGCTCCCTGACCCATGGACGTGACTGTTCTCTCCTCCCCCGGCCATCAGATTCTCCATTCCCCATCCTTGCACTTCTTACCCTGGAGATCTCTTGTGTGTCCTCACAGATGGCCACAAAGAGGCTGTCAGTGGCCATAAGACTGAGGCCACATGCTGTTAGGGAGGGACAGCGTGTGGAGTAGCCCCAGGCCGGGAAGGGGGTGGCCCAGAGGCTGGACCCTGCTGCCGCTCTGTCCGCTGTCCTCAAGCAGCCTAGATAGTCCCCGATGGTGTTTCAGTCCAGAGCTCATGACGCAGTGGCTCCCCTCAAAAATGAAACTTGACTCTGCCTGGAGCCTCCAGCCAGGCATGGGGTCTCTGAGTCAGGAGCTTTGGAACATTCTAACATCCTTCTCCTGTCCCATGCCAATAAGGAGTGTCTTAGACGGTCTGGTGAGGAGGAGGCTGGGGTGCAGAGGGATGTCCCGGAGGGGGATGGCTCAAATCTGCTCCCTGCTCACCCTGTCCGCTTGACTCGTTGACTTCTCCCCGCACCCTGGAGTCCTGTGAGCCAGTGACCTCAGTGCAGCTGTTGCCACCAAACTGCCCTGAGCTTTCTGCTTTGTGATCTTTCTTTTCCGTGTCCTCACCACGTACCCCCTCACCCACGTCCCACCTCCAGTCTCTCCAGTGTGTGTGGACGCTGCACCCCTTCCAGCCTCTCCGTGGTCCCATCCTAGTGGGGCAACGTGAGTGTGAGCCAGGAGGAGTGACGGGATGCCCAGGCACCCGAGAGCTGCTAAGGTCCTTCATCCTGTGGGTGTTCACTCACAGACCATGTCCCCAGTGTCCCCCATCAGGATAAAGGGCCCTGCGTTTCACCTGCCCTCCTGGGCTGCTCACTGGCCAGCAGAGCCCACTTTAGGATTCGACGCGATTAAGTGAGATGCTACAATACAGAGGGCTCCACACTATGGGTAATTGTTTAAGGGAGGAGTAGCTCTTTTCTAGAAAGACTGAGGGATGAGCCATGACTATGGAAGTGGCTCCTTCTTCCCAGGCCCAGATGTCCAGCGCGTACACCCCCCGCCCTGACCCCCACCCCGCAGGATTAGTACTGGGGCTCAAATAATCATGATCCTCATTGGTGGCCCCTGCTATTTCCTCTCTCTTCCCTCCCCTCACCTCCCGGACTCATTTCAGTTTAATCTGTTAATTTCTGTTCTTATTTCACTTTGCAGACTATTTGCCGATTTCACAAGACATAATTTTTATCAACTAGCTCTTAAGAGAGACCTAACACATTGGGGTTTGCTACCATTCCTCGAGAGAGGACACAGCCCCGGCCGGGGCCACCCCGGCTGTCAGTGTCCACCGAGACTGTCCTAGCTGCCTGTTTGAAGGACTGTTCTTTTTCTCATTTTTAATTCTTGGAAAAGACTCAAGTCCTCATTGCTTCACTCAGTGAAAAAAAAAAAAAAAAAATTTTTTTTTTTTTCTTCTGAAGTCCCTTCCCATTTTGCTTCCTGTACACACTGTGAATGCGCCCCCACCCCCACCCCCCAGCCAACCTAGAATGTAATGGGGCCTGAGGGAAACTTCTCACAAACTTCGTAGCGCCTCCTCAGGGGAAGCCAGGAAACAGGCATCAAATTATTTTAAATATCGACCAAATAGGCTCCTTGGGGCATTTTATGGGCTGAGCTTTTAGTGCTGGTAGCCCACAGGCATTGGGGATCTGCGACTTCGAGCACCTGTGTCCTGTGGTGGACAGTACCAACAGTGAACACACACACACCCTGTTCTGTAAACACTAATGTGAAAGACGTAATCTGGAAGAAAAGCTCTAATCTGAAAAACCATCACGATCTGGTTGTGTTTGTGTCTGGGGGCCAGGCACTCCGTGGCTGTGAATGATAATGATACATGCGTGTGTCTCTGAGAAGGGACATCTCAGGCAGTGTGGCCGCAGATCCACGCCGGGCCCCTCCTTCCCCAGCACCCCATCCACACTGGCCTTGCAGTTCCTGCTGGTTTCAAGGCCTCTGGGCCCGTCAGAGTAGGAGGGGACAGAGCACACAGGGCTGGTCCTGGGCAGGTGGGCACCCCAGATGTCGGTCCCTCCGAGAAGGGCTTGCTTCTCCCATGGTCCTGACCCCCTCCGCTTCGCCCGTATGAAGTAGCCCCACTTGCTGGGGTTCCCGCAGTACGGCTCATCAGTGCCCTCAAGAGCCACCCCGTTGTTCGCGCTCCTAGTTTGTGAGAAGTGACCCGCATGCTTCCACCTGGTGCATCTGATGGGAGCACATCCCTCTGTTTGAATGTCACTGTCCTTGAGACCCAACCTGGGCGGCTTTGTTCATCTCATGAAAGATGCTTGATGTAATCTTTGGTTAGTTTCCTGTTATTTTCCCTCAGGCTTTCTCATGAGTGCTGGTTTTGTTGTTGTTGTTGTTTTCGGTTGTTGGGTTTTTTTTTTTTTTTTTTTAATGATTCTGTGTGGCTCCCCGCTCCCACCCTGCTTTATTTTGTTTTGCTATGAATTGCTTCGCTTTGGTGAACTTGCCCCAGTATGCTTGCCTCACCCGCGTTTTTGCCATTGTGAATTTTCTTCATCTCTGTAAATAGTTCATCTGTGCTGCTCCCGAATGACGTTTTATTTTTTTCCCCCTGTAAGTGACTGAGGTAGAAAAATAAATTGTTTACCACGGACATGCTGTGTGCTGCCGTCTCTTAGCCTGACGGTGTCCTGTTCTCGCTCCCGGGGAGGTGAACACACTACATACAGTAACAGCCTAGCCCAGTTTCTGAAAGCCGGACTCCCCGCCGGCTGCCGCCTGTCCTCAGCCCTCCCCACTGCCCTGCGTCCCCTGCACTTGCTCAGGCTGGTCCTGTCCTTGAGCGGAGGGGCACAGCAGCTGTGCACAGCAGCTGCGCGGCCCGCCCCCGTGCCCCTTGTCCGCCATCACTCTCGCCCTCTGGGGAAGATGCCGCTGGAACAGCTGGAGTCCCTCACATCCGTGCACCAGGTGTGCATGAGCTCATGCGCATGCTCGTGCATGCTGGCTGACTTGCAGTTTGCCCGTGCTTTGCCTCGCTGACTCCCCTGAACGGTGCAGGTTGGGGGAGGCCCCGGTGTTTCTGGACGTGAAGCTGGGAGGACCTCATTGCCAGGTCCCCCACTTGGCCATGCATACCATGTGACCCGGAGGGAGCAATGCAGCCCTTTCAGCCCGAAGAATAATAATAGTGCCTGGGTAGGTTGTTAGAATTAAGTAGGGTAACAGAGACATGTCTTGGGTATCTATCGTGTAAGTCAGTAAATACTTTGCAGCTAGGAGTTTTAGAAATCGTGTTATGATACCACTCTGCAGAGTGGTTGTCTCTTCCTCATCACTCTCAGCGGAGCTGCCTTTTGGTGGATCTGTTTATCAGTGAAAGTAGTGCTATAGGATTCCCCAAGTGAAGCCAGAGAACTGCTGGGACTTCTTTCCGACCCTCATGCCCCATCCGTGCTCCTCCATCCCCAATCATTTACTCATCGTCGGGCCCTTGATCTAGACACGAATGAGACACCCTCCTTCAAGATGCTTTTTGTCCAGTCATCAAACCCACAGAGCAGACCCTCATGAGGCAGCTACTTAGCTAGAAAGAGGGAATTGCTCTTTGCTATGAGGGGACAACAGTGGCTGCTTATCCAACCTAGGGTGCTGTCAGGAATGGCCCTTTAGAGAAGGTGACATCAGAACTGGGTCTTGCAGAGTGAAATAAAATCAGCTATGTAAAGAAGGAAAAGAAATATATCCCAGGCCGAAAAAGAAAGAATACACAAATGTAAGAAAAGCAAAGTAGTGATGGCCGAAACAATAAGAATTTGTTTCTCTCTTTCATGTAAAAGAAGCCTGGATTTGGTTTCACAGTATTAGAGGTCTGGGTTTCTTTTATCTTCATGTTCTCTTCCCTTCAACATAAGACTCCACCTCATAGTCTGAGAAGGCTGCCCAAGCTCCAGCCATCACATACTCATTCCAGAAGAGCACATCTCTTTCCTTTAATACTACTTCTCAGAAGTTAAGTGTGGCACTTTGCTTCGATCCCATTGATCAGACTTTAGTCACATGACTAGCTTTAGCTGCAAGGGAGCATCAGAAATGTCTTTGTTTCAGGTAACCACATGCCAGCTAAAAACTAAGGAAGAAAAGTAGAGTTTATACAGGATAATAATACATAATAATAGTAAAAATATTAAATTAAAAATAATAAAAGAATAATACAGGATACTTAGCAATCTGGCACAAAGCTGAAGCACCACAGATCCCATGGATTATGCAGATTTCAGAGTATGGGCAGCTGGCAGGAGCAGTTTGGGGTGGGAGGATGCGGGGGGACGAGGCTAAAGAGGGCAGCAGGGCTGAGTCATGGTAGGTTTATGACTCTGATGTAGGAATTCAGATTTGATCCCGAAAGCAAGTGGAAAGCCCTTAGGGGATTTTAAGTAGAGGAATAAGGCGATTCGATTGCCAAATTGAATTATAGAGGCGGGGGCCGGTGGAGAAACCACGGGAGTCATGTATTACCTTTACTTCCTCTCCCCTCCACCTCACACTGTCTCTTGACTCCGTTCTTCTCCCTGCCTCAGGCTGACTGGTGGCCCTGTGAGGGTCCTTTAGCTCTGCTGGGGACCAGCCAGGTTGGTGCTGCATAGCTCAGTGCTCCCCTCTCCTCCTAGGACGGTTGGTAGGGGAGCAGCCAGGCAAAGCCACCTTCCGGCTGGGGACACCCTGGGCCTCTGGTTCTGGGAGTTCAGTTTGTGCTTGTACCTCTCCAGCAGTGGAAAGCAGGTTCCACCTCAGGTGTGGATGTTGACGGATGGCTACCGGCCGCCTAGAGAACAGGCTTCAGAGCGATTTTGAGGCCAAGTCCTCACTCAGCAGAAAGCCAGGCAGTGCCTGATTAGCGATGCCTGCAGGATTGCTGGGTCTGGGACTCAGGCCCACTCGCCACAGATTTTGCTTTCCTTATTTGTCTAATGATGGTTCTCGGGTGCTGGGGGATTTTCGGTCACTCTAGGAGATGGCCATTCTGTTTCACGTGGAGGGAGGCAGGGTGGTCTGAGGAGAGGTGCAGGCGCTCAGGGCCACCCTGTGCCCTCTGGCGGAAAGGCCTCAGTAGGGGCTGCTACAAGGTAAGCTCCAGTCAGGTCCGGTGGTCTGAGCAAAGACAGAGGCTTCATGGTCGGTGTTGTCCTGATGGCGGTGGCTGGAATGTGGAAAGCAGAGCATGGAGAGCCCCCATTCTCATTCTTGGCAGGGGAGGGAGTTTGCAGTACCCCGGATATCGGATATCGGGGTGGGGTGGGGGAGGAGCGGCCTTGGCTATGGGGGATGGGCTGCTCCTGAGCCTGCTCACACCCAGACTTGTCTGTTTGGTCCGGCTTATGACGTCTTGTGGAGTGTTCGGAAATGCCGTCAGCTGCCACCCCACAGGCCTGGGATCCTGCCTGGATGGGTCCCCTGGACCCCTGCGGGAACAACTCCAGAGCCCTTCCATCTACCCCTTCTTCCTGCCCGCCCCCCCCCACCTCGGCCGATCTTGAACTACTAAGATCTTGAACTACTAAGATGAGGTGGTTGGCTTCCCAGATACGCAGTCGGGACCTCAGGCCCCTGTGCCCTGGGTGCCCACAGCGAGGTGTTTCAGTTCTATAAAGGAGCACTCCCTTGTGAAGAAGGCCCCGCCCCAGCCCCTGCACATCTGTTCGTCGCACCCTGATCTGCACAGCCCTGCAACCCTCACACTGGTCTGCAGGGATTATGCTCTTTACAGACTCGATCCAGGGGCCCATTTTAAATCACAAGCTTGCTCCTCCTGCGGCCACCCCCCTCCTGGCCCCCTGGCCCTGTGTGCCCTCGGGCTTCTCCTCTGTTTGAATGTGGAAGGCAAGCTCAGTCAGGGAAGCAGGTCTGCTGCTCTGTAACAAGATAGAGGAGGCGCCACCCCAGCCCCGAATCCTGGCTGCGGGCTGTCGAGGGGCTGTGGGGGTGGCGGCCAGGGGGCCGTGCATGGGCCTGGCGGGCGTGCATGGGCCTCGCCGTTGTGCCCTCCCTCCACATGGAGCACCAGGAGCTGACAACGCTATTCCCAGATGAAAGCAGAGCGCAGGGCCTAACAGGCACTTAATAAATGTTTGCGGAAATGATTTGGAGCGATCTGAATTGATGTGAGTTGTGGGTTTCACTTTCGATCAGCTTTCCGTGCCTCTTGAAACTCTTGTGCATAAATAAAGGGAAATGTAAGTAAGGGAGCGCTCAGCTCCCCAGGCCAAAGCCCGGAGCACAGCACCGTATTCTCCCAGAGCCAAGTCCAGAGACCTAGTGCTTGCCCCCAGCTTGCGGGGAGAGTAGGGCCGCCTCCGGGCTCTGTGTCCACAGCTGTCCAATGGGGCTGTTGACCATTGCCCCATTCCCTTTCCTTACAGATTGCTAAGAGGGGCACTGGGATCAGGCCTGAGCCAGTGCTTGGGGAAAGGGAGTGGGAGATCGTGTCCAAAGAGAAGGAGACCCTACAGAGACAGGGCAGGGACAGCATGAGGGAGGCCTTGGGCCTGGCTTCATCCCTCCCCATCCTGGGGGCTGAGCGCCGCGCCCACTGATCCCATGTCTCCGTGCACTGCCCCCCTTGCTCTGCTCCTACCTTCCAGGGTATCGGTACCCCCAGGCTTGCAGAGTCCTGCTCGGCCTGCCAGCTCAAATGCAATCACCTTGCTTCAAGCCCTTCAGGTCTCATTTCCATCAGCAAAAGCACATGAAAGCCCGCCACTTAAAACACAAAATAACCACAAAATATTGCATCTGGAATTATAGGCAGATGGCAGTGGCCGGCTTGAGGGATGGGCAGTCATGCCTTCCACGACAGCCAAGGACAGACCAGAAGGCAGAGGTGTGACTCTCATGCCCTCCTGCTCCCCAGGCTGAAAATAGGAAGCCAGGTCCCACCCAGAGACGTTGCCCCAGAGTGCAGCCCAGCTCGGATCCCCTGCCCCTGAGAAATCCTGACCAGTGGGGTCGCTCCCTCTCATCCCTGCACCTTCAGTTTTGAGGGCGGGGGCACAGGCACGTTTTCTGCAGTGTGCTGGAGAGGGTCTTCGGGCCTGGCTGAGGCCGGGTGCTCTCCAGGCACAGGGATGCCGAGTGAGCGAGCAGATGGAGCGAGTGAAGGATGCCTGGAGGACGTCCCACATGTGACCAGATGTGTTCCTGTGCGGTGTGACTGGTGTGCCAAGTGAGCATGGGGGAGGGAGGCAGGACTTGCTTGGGAGGCTCTCAGGAAGGGGTGGCCCCTGACCTGGGTTTTGAGTCAGATTTCACCCACAGCTGATAAGGCAAGAGTATTCCGAATCCAGAGACTAGCAGGTTAAAGGCACGAAAGCATCCTACATCTTCCTCCATTGCATTCCTGCCTCTGTCCATTGTGACCCCCCCCC
>ML100761.1:0-24588 GCA_003697995.1 Taxidea taxus jeffersonii | reverse complement strand
GGGGGGCAGGGCAGAGAGCTGGGTTCCACTGAGACAGAAGGACCCAGAGAGGCTCCGCTAGCCGGGGCCTCCCCAGAGGAGCTGTGAGGAGCCTTGAGCGCCAGAGCCCCTGGATCCACATCCACACCCGTGGTCCCGTTGTCACAGGGCGGCATCTCTCCCTGAGCCCCCGTGAGTCCCCTTCTTCCCCCGGTCACATTACCCCACAAAGTTAGCTGTTGCACTTCAGATAAAACCTACCCTTATCACTCACAAGCAAATTATAAATGTTATCTACGAAAGCCCCTCGGATGTGAAATGTCATGTAAATTAATAGGGTTTTAGAATAGGAAGTCTCCAGAGGGAGTTCTCAGCTCCACCACTGTTATTACCTTGGGCAATAATAATAAAAATAGAAATAAAAGTTCTTACTGCACTTACTGATGGCTTGCCTGTGCCAGATAACTGCGCTGAGCACCCAGTGCTGTCATGTCACTGAGTGTCACAGCAGCCCTGCCAGGAGGCGCCGTTAGCCACATTTTCAGAGGAGCAGAAGGAGCTGGGAATGGAAGTTCTGTCTCTTGTCCTGGGTCCCAGCGAGTGCAGAAGCTGGCATTTTACCACCTTGCTGTAATCGCTGTCTGTACAGTTCCCTTGAACCACGCTGGCCCTGGAGTCCTTCCACTGTTAAGTGGGACTAGCGACGTCTTCCTTGCAGAGCTATGGGGCCGGCTTACAGAGGGGACCCTAGCCTCTCTAGGATGGGCCCAGCTGGAGGGGACTTTCTGGGTCCTTGGCCATGGAAAGCGCCACTGTGGCAGCTATTGTTTTTCTCGGGCGTGCGGTAACGCGTTTCTTATTTGTCAAAGCCGTGTTCTTCTATTGTACAGGTGAGGAGACGGGTGTAGAGAAGGTTCTAGCATTTGCCCTTTCAACTCGGGCTGGCATGCAAGTGGTATGCCGTGCTGTGAAAACTGTCAGATGTGTCTGTGCCGCTTGGTAAATAACAACGGCCCCGAATCCCCAGGGTGTCTCTCTCACCACCCCAGGCTGCCCCCTAAGACTCTTTGACCATTCCACAGTCCACCAGTCCCAGTGATGCCCAGTACAGCAGTGGTCTGCCATTCAGCACCAGAAGCGCCTATGTCAGGAGACAAAAAGTATGTGTGTTGGGGCGGGGGGCTACATTTTATGCCGGGGAAGTTGAGGTCACAAATGTTCATTTACTCACGGAGCTAGTGATGGGGCCAGGATGGGGGACTGGGGTGTTTCAGCAAGAAGTCTCAGGGTGCTCCAGGCTTGAGTGTTCCCTATCCTGGTCCATAGAGGTGGACGCCACAGGGGTGCTCTTTGGAACCGTGCTGGGACAGAGCCATTGCAGAGCCCTGTATAGAATGAGGTTGGGGGGGGGGCAAGATAGGCATGGGGAGGTGGCCCAAAGGCACTCGTGGCCATTTAGATTTAAAGGGACCATCAGGAGACCCTATGGGGAGGAAGCAGGATTTTTGACTCAGCATCTGAAATTTGGGGAGCCAGGAGAAGTGTGAAGAGCCATGCAAACAGCAAGCTCTAGAAGGGGTAATAGACAGGCCAGTGGTTTGTTGTGACACCCGCTGGGGGCAGGTGGGTGAGCGTCCCACAAGCAGAGACCGAAGTGCTCATGAGGAGGGGCAGGGAGGACGTCCTTTTATGGAAGGAGAAGCTCTCAGAATAGTTGTTGCTGTGTCCCTTGAAACGACAGTGTGGAGTGCTTTTTCTTGAAGGTCTTGGTCTTCGGTCTCAGGGAGACGGCAGATAGTGCTGGCACAGAGCATCGGGGGCTAGTTTGGGAACCAGCTCCCTGCGGCCGTCCTCGCTCTTGATGTCTTGCTGGAGAGAGAGCGTGATGTGGAACTGAGTGTCCTTGTGGGGCCAGCAGCCAGAGCCGTAGCACGTGTCCTGCGTTAGCTGGGAGACCCTAGAGCAGACGCGGGCCTGGTTCCAAATTAGATGGGTCCGTGGTGGAACCCTCCCTTCTCCCTGGCAGTGTGAGCTGTAGCTCCCCTGGATCCAAGGCCCTGCTTCTTGTTGGCTGATTTCCTCTCCTTCCCAGGGAGCTGGTTTGTGTGCAGTGTGGTCCCACAGACAGAGCCCCCCTTTCTTGTCAGAGACTAGCAGCTGTGGGCTCCATGAGGGCAGAAAACATGGGAATCTCGGTCACTGCTCTGACCACTGTGCTTAGAACAGTGCCTGATGTGTAGTAAGTGCTCAGTAAATATTTATGGAGAGAGAAAGGGGAGAAGGGGTCTGGAAGTGGGGAAGGCTCAAACATAGGTTCCCTGCAGAAGTTCTGGGTCAGAGAGAGGTGCTACACCCTCAGCTCTACCGGTGAGGGGCTGGGAAGGCCCAGGGAGGAGGATACCGGGCCAGAGCCCCCGCCGTGGAGCACTCAGCTTCCTTTCTCCTAGAAGAGCCCCAGCACCTGAGCAAGCAGCTTCTCAGCTCTCCTCCTGAAGCCCTCAGCCCCACGCTCTGAGCTGGGAGCCAGGCCTGGGTGGAGACCAAGGCCTGTTCCTGAGTTTCGTTATCTGGGAGCAGGAAGATGGGAAGCCACAAAGCCCCATGTGGGGGTAGGGGGCAGGCCTCGCCCCACTGCTGGCAGGGACTAGCAACGGGGTCCGTCTTGCTCCCTGAGCACCCCCTGTTCCGGAAGGGATCTGCAGGAAGACACGCAGCTTTCACTGCTGGCGGGCACCCAGGGACTGTGCTTGCTTCTCTTAGGAAGTTTCTTGTCGTTTCCAAAGGATGCTCCTTGGGTTTTCATGCTTCCACAAACCCTTTCATCCAAACCGAGGCTCTCTGACAACCAGACTATAAAATTTCTCGAAGGTTTGATGTGTAGTGTACCTTCCCTTTATCCCTGTTGCGACATCTGCAGAGATTAAGCTAAACAGCGATTGCATTAAAAGTTATTTGGGAGGAATGTTGTGCCCTCTCTCTGCTCTAGGTGCCAACACCCTTAGGGTTCTTGACCCCGGAGCCTCTTGCTTCCTTTGGGCAACTGGGAGGACCCAGGACCAGGCCTGAGCTGCACGCCCTTCCCCTGCCTGTGAGCAGGCAGGGAGGCAGGGCCTTCTCATTGGTCCCTCTGCCTTCCACACTCTCTCCAACACATCACCCCCAGCAGGAGCCCTGGCCCTCTCCTGGGGCTGGGGAAGGCAGTGGAGAGGGGGATCCCCATGAGAATGGCACTATTGGTCTCCTTAGGGAATGTTAGTCTTGCTCCTAAAATGGTGGGTGGAAACCAGATTCCTATTTGAATGCCAGGAACTCGGGTTTTGTTTTTTTCCTTTTTTTCTAATGGACACCTATTAGCTTTCTTCAGAGCAGAATTTTACAGTTTGATCATAGCCATGGGCCCCATTGGTTATCAGTTGTCCCACCTCTTCATGCCCTCTCTTCTGATCTGGACCCCCTAGGTCCTCCTACTCCAAAAATGCACCATCCATCATCCCCTTTCTACTCACACCCCCAGCAGCCGCTGCTCTCTCTGCACAAAGCTGTGGATTTCCTTTCAAAGAACTGGCCCCGGGCACACTAGGCAGGCCTGTCCAGGAGGTGGGCAGGGCCCTGGGCCAGTCAGATGACAGATGGGAGCATTTTCTAAAGTCTTCCATGGCATGTTTCCTACGTTCTGGGTGACCGTTTCTTCTCGGGGTGGCTTCTTTTGGAGTGTTTGGATTCAGTGAGGCAACGGCGGGTTTAGCCAAGAATGTTGGAATCATCTGAAGAAAGTGTTGGTAGGGGAGATGCAGGACGTGCTGGGGAAGGGGGCAGAGAGTGCTCTGAGCAAACGCAGCAGAGGAAAAATTGCCTTCCTAATGGACCCTTCGGGGATGTGCAATGGGAACGCACATTACAGGAGACCGTTATAAAGATGCCCTCAAAGTCACAGCCTGTTGGAGCCCTCAGGAAACTCCAAATTCTGTCATCTCCTCTTTCTGCGGCAGGCACAGAGGCCCATGGACCTCTCCAAGGTCACAGAAATAAGTAGTGACTGTGCCGGAGCCGTCTCCCTGGCAGCCCGCTCCCAGGGGGCATCTTTTTGTTTGTTTGTTTGTTTGTTTTAAAGATTTTATTTATTTATTTGACAGATCACAAGTAGGCAGAGAGGCAGCCAGAGAGAGGAGGAAGCAGGCTCCCCACTGAGCAGAGCAGGGGGCATCTTTTAATGCTGTGCAGGGAGGAGGATATAGGAAAAGAGGTGCCCACACTGACACCCCGCAGCTGGCAGGAAAGGAGGCACCGGTTCAGTGTGGACTGCCAGCTAAGCCTTCCCTAAGTCAGGGTTCTCTGCCTCCACGCTGCAGCAGAAGCATGTGGAAGGCCTTTAAAAGCTAGCGGTGGGGGCCTCGCCTGGTTCTTAGTATGTTGTGAAAGCCCTCCCGCCCCCGCCAGGCTGGAGCCCCACTGCTCTGCATGGAGGCCCCGCCGTGGGTCTCAAGAGACATGGTCCTGAGAAGGAAAGTCATTGCTGAATCGTCGGGAGGGCCTTCCTTTCCACAAGGAAGCAGGGTGATGGACTTGGGCAAATGTGCAGTGCCATTGAACATCTTAAATTTTTGAAAGCCTTTACACTAAAGGTGTGAGCCCTTGGCCATGCACTGGGATCACCCAGAAAGCAGTGAAAGGTCCCACTGTGCGTGCAGGCTACAGCCCAGAGCAGCTAAGTCTGATTCTCTGTGGGGTGGGAGCCAGGCCTCAGGATTTGTCAAGGCTCCCAGGGGGCCAGGGAGTAGTAGGGGTGAGGCCCAGCCAGGGAGATTGTCCAGCCGCCTCCCCCGCCACACTCGGAGGGCAGGTTCATTACGCTCCCATGCGTTTGAGCTTGGCCCCCCAGGAGAGGCAGTTCCACGTGCAGTGACGCCGCCGTGCAGCAGTGACTTTCCGTGTCGGCTCTCAGGCACCCTCCCCAGGATGTCCTGACCCTCAGCAGCTGGTGCTCCACCAGAACCTTCTTTGGGGCAGACTCTGCCCTAGGCCTTCAGTGGGACATGGGGCTCAGGCACTGCCCTAGAAGGAGAGATCAGCCAGAAAGAGAAATCAGATTCGCACATCAAAACAACTGCTTCAGGGAGGAGGGAACCGGTGCTCCCCAGGAAGCATCCGAAGGAGGTGTGGTGCCCTAGAATTCTCAAAAAAATCTAAAGTTGACTTTTATTTGCCATCCAGTGTCTCCCAGCTTGGAGAGGTCCAGGAAAACGTCTCATTCACGGTCAGTGGGATGGTGACAGCTTTTACTTAGATGAGTTACGAAGCGCAGAGGCACCACTTTCCAGGGCCAGAGACCCTGACGTCAGGAAGATGGGTTCATGCAGGCTCAGAGGTGAGGGGACGACAGCGGTTCTCCGGCCGCACGAGCCGGAGAGTTACTCAGGGCCCAGAGAACGGAAGCGTCGTGCCCAGGTTACACAGTGAGGCCAGGGCATAAGGGGATGGAGGCTGGGCTCTGACTCCAAGCAGAGTGACCCTTCTCTTCTCCCATCTGAGGGCCGGAGGACCTTCCGACTAGTGAGACTGGGTTTTCAGATTTGACGTCCATTAAATAAGGCATGGCACCTGCGTGTGCCTGGAGTTAAGCCTCAGCATCATTCTTTTGTTCCCAGGTACCCTCTCCGTGCATGCAGGGGGGCTCAAACAGGAGGGGCAGGCCTCATTCCTAACACCCAGGCTCCTGGGTGGGCAACCTAAGCCCCCAGGACCTGAGATTCTATCAGCGAAACATCTGGTTCTTAAGTGCCTGGTTTACTGCTAAGGAAGGGGAAGTGTTAGAGCAGGAGGGTCCCGCCAGCCCTGTTGGCCCAGTCACTGTAAGAGCTGAATGGAACACATTGCTAGTCATGAGCTAGGGAACTTTAGCTCCACTAGAATGACGTTAGGAGGCTGGGACGGTATGAAGGATGACAGGCCACTGTTAATGGGTGAAGAATTCCAGCCTCCTGTGTGCTTATGACTGTGTGGCCCTGTGACCCTAACATGGGGAGAGTGGACCAGCCTGGCCTCCATGCAGGGGAGTCCTGTCTTAAAGGTGGGGCTGATGGCTGGACAGGCCTCCCCAAAATAACACCTGACATTCATTGAAGCTTACCCCCTGGCAGGAGTTCACCTGAGCATTTTGTGTATATTCATCTTGCACTCATATCATCACCTCCTTTACAGAGGGGGACATGAAGGCACAGAAAGGTTAAGCAACTTGCCCAAAGTTACACAGCTAGTAAATGGCTGAGCCAGGATTTGAACCCAAGATTCGTGCTCACCTGCCTCACAGGAAGCCTGGTGGCTTCCTTCCCATTGGCCAGGCAGGCTGTACGAAGGACGAAGCCTCTGCCCTCATGCCCGGCAGCAGAGAGGAGATGGTCATCTGTTCTGGGCAATGAGCAGGGTGCTGGGGCAGCCGTGGGCACTCTGGGGCCAGGGGTTCTGCCACCTGAGCCCTGTCAGCCCTTCTGTCTAATTCCCCCAAGGTCTTCTCCTGGGTACCCCTGGCCGGGGCAGTTCTCTCCTTGGCAGCCCAGACTGCCTCTCCCTTCAGAAGTAAAATGAGAGGTTTCCCAGACAGCTAGGCCATCATAAGTGACCCCTGGCTCCTCAGGGCCTGGGGAGAAAAGCTGAAAACAGGATCACGAGGCAAGTCTGGAAGGCTTCTCCTCCCTGCACCCCCCAGCTCTTCCTGGGCTGGGGCCTCCTGGTCCTCGGGTGCCTCCCGCTGTCCTAGAGACAGGCTGTTCTCCATCAGGACAGCTTTAGGCCCCAGGTTGCGATGCTTCTTTGGCCTCTGATAGCCCCTTGTGTCACCCCAACACATGCACATGTGTGCACACACACACATACCCCACCTTTCTTGGATCTGGGTTTGCCCAGCCACCAAGGAGAGTCCATGGGGCCCCCTGTTAATAGCGGTGGGCTTATCCGCGAGGTCATCTGAAGAGTACATGTGGGGTGAGCAGTGCAGCGGAGCGGCCTCAGAGGACGGGAGAGGGAATGGCGGGAGCTGGGGAAGTGATCCGGGACAGAGTCCCACAGAGGCTGGGCTGGGCCCTGGGGCCCTCGCCCTGGCATCTAGGATGTAGTCACTGGTGTCTCCGGGGTGGGGGACAGACTGAGCACTCCTCTCTGGCCCTCTTCTCACACCTGTCAGTCCGCTCAGCCCTGTTTGATGGTTGAGATGAAATTCTAGCCCTTAGCAGTGTCTGATGCTCAGTCTCCAGCAGAAACCTTTATCTGAGATTAAGGATAATGGATTTCCTTTCTTGGAGAAGTTTTTTTTTTTCTTCCTCTTTCTCTCAGACTTTTTTTTTTTCTGGTCAAAAATGCGCTTGACTCCAGAAAATAGCCCTTTTGTTAAATGTCTTTTTTATTGACTAAACTCGCCCCCCTCTGGTTCTGTCCCCTATTCCCTCCCCCCCCCACCCCCCCACCCCCGCAATGGACATCTTTTCAGGCTTCCAAGGAAACCAGTGGGAAGTGCCAAAGAATAACTTGACCTTCCTTCTCGCCCAGCCCACTTCCTTCTCCTTCGGGGTCCCCTGAGCTCTGCTGCGTGTCCCTGCAGGGGGGATGGGGGGGGTGGGGGGGTGTGCCTAGTGTGTGGAGGTTGGGACAGGGAGAAATAACCCGACTTCTTCCTTATTTTTCTTCAGCACTTTCTTCTACCACCCACATTTCCAGAAACCTAGATCCTGCTTGGAAGAAAGAGGGAAAGGACTTGGTGGGGGAGTGCCTTCGTGGGTCTCAGGTGGCAGGGGGCCGTGGTAGCCCCCGTGGGGGAGGGAGCAGCCTCCTGGCATATGTGGGGTCTTCATGGGAGCTGGGAGACCTGTTCCAACAGCCAGGGATGACCTTGTACCCTTATTTCACCTGGATCTTTCTTTTTCCCCCTTCAACAGCCCTATTACCATATTTAAATGCAAGTATGTCTTTTTTCATTGACATTTTAAGTAGCTTAGCCTGACCTTTTTAGAGTAGCTTGTTCCCTTTTGAACTTCTTTTCCTCCCCAGTAGTTCCGTGTAGCTAGGACAATAGTCTTAGAGTTTAGTGGGCTTCTAGTTTCTGCTGTGTTTGGGGGATGGCTCTCTTCCTTTCCTTTTTTCCCTACCCCCGCCCCGCTCCCTGCCCCCCATGGTGCATGTGCTCCCCCACTGTGTCCTGTAGCAGGTCCGTATTTGGAAGGCCCAAAGGCGGAAGCCCAGCAGGCTGCCCGTTGTTTGCTGCTGGCTTCTGGCCCGTCGTTTAAAACCACAGCCTTTGGAAGTGGGGCTTGAAATCAGGCCTCGAAAAGTCTGCCTGGATGGCAGATGGTGATTGTTCCGTGTGTGCGTGAGTGTGTCTGTGTGCGTCCCCACGGGTGACTGTGCATGCATGATGCTAGTGGCCAAGAGAAGCCCAGGAGAGAGGACTCGCCCACCTCTTCCTTCCCCTGGACATTCTGCAGCCACGCTGGGTCACTTTTTCCCTTCCAACCTTCAGTCCCATATCTGGGACAGCCTTGCTGCTCGGGGTGTTCTTAGCTAGACAGACACTTGATGGAGAACCCTAGGACACCCATCACTGCCAACTTGATCAGGATGTGGAGCTCAGACAAGAGGCAGATCGAAATCCCCATCATGTGCCTCAGGAGGCTGAAATGGAGAGACAAAGCCACAGGGCTCACCTCACATTGGTCCCTGTGGCTACCCACTCCCTCCCCCAGCTGCCTTCCTGTGTACTTGGGCAGTCAGCCGGGCCTCCCAGCACACTTCACCCTCCGGCCTGGGGCTGAGACAATGCTAGTGCAGGCTTTCCAGAGTCCAGAGCAGCTGGAGTTCTGCTACCTCCTGGCCCAGGTGCCTGTGCTGCCCAGAGGCTCAGGGCCACCTGGTTGGTGGTCGGGGGGGGGGGGGGGGGCGGTGGTTCTTGGGTTATGCCTGGCGCTGCCACGGACACACCCTGGGGGACCCCCTCAGTCATGGCAAGGACAGCAGGGACCCTGCCCTGCTCCCAAGAGAAGATCCTCCTCATCCTCTTAGATTATTTCAGTGTGCCTTCTAGAAGTAGTTTCTGGGGTACCTTTGTGTAGGAATCAAACACACCTAAAGGGGCTATGCCTTCCAGAAGCCTGAGAGCCGCTGACCTGGGTCCCTCCTAAAGGCTGCCCCGAGGAGATCCCTTCTGACTCCTGTCCTCTGGAGGAGGGGTGGGGCACGGCCTGTGAGCCCGGGCTGTGCTGGGGGGCCCCTTCCAGGGTCCGACCCTCACTCCAGCTCCTCTCTCCCCACCAGGCTTCCCGGCAGCGGCTTACGGACCAGTGGCGGCGGCGGCGGTGGCGGCTGCAAGAGGATCAGGTAGGGAGGTGTGCGGGACAGGCGCTCCCAGGCATGCCCCAGTGTGCGGGGGAAGGTAAAGGCCCTGTTGGATCTGTGTGGCTGCATCTGTCCACTACTGTCACCACAGCCCAGAGGGTGGGGACGGGGGCGTGGGCGAGGCCCTGCCACCCCGGGGCAGCTCCCCATGCGGATCAGTCACAGGACTGCAAACCAAAGGTAGAGTCGTATTCTCTCCTCGAAAAAAGAGCAGTGACCTTGTTTTTGACTTTGGACGGCCCCCTCACCCGACAGCCGGCTTCAGGGTACCCGCGGCATTTCCCTCGTTGGCTTTCGCTGCTTCATGAGGCTTCCTTTCTTGGGCCTCTGACTTAGCCAGAGAAGATCCAGGTTGTGCGAGGGAGGCTCCTGGGCTCCAGGCCCCTGCTGCACCTGGCAGGTGGCCTTGCTGATTCAGCTCAGACCCTGGTCCCCGGAAGTAGGGCCAGTCCTTCTGGGAAAGGGAGTGATTTCTTGAAGCCCCTGTTGCTTCCCAGGCTCTCCTCAGAGCAGAAACCGGAGAGTTCCTGGACTCCACCTGCCAAGGGAACCGGGGTTTTTCCTCTCCCACAAAACTGCCCTGGTCCTTTGGTCCTTTGGTCTAGACCTCTTAGGAGGTCTAGAGCCCCTCAGGTGAGGTGGGAACATTTTCCCAGCAGCCCTGTGGGTCAGGCTGGAGCTGGTATGTCCAGGACGCAGGCCCCAGAGCAGCCTCTGTCCCTCTCCCCAAGATGCTCCCTGCCTTGCTAAGCAAGCTGGGCTGCTGTTGTGTGCCGGGCTCCCCGGGAGGTTGCCTGGCATCCGCGCCCCAGCCACGGAGGGGCCCCTGCTCCTCCAAGACTCTCCCCACCATGCCCCGGGGACAGGGCAGCAGAGCACCTCGGGGAGCAGTTAGGGACAGGGCTCTGAGGAGGGCAGGGGAAGGGAGGCGCTGGTGGGGTACCAGGAAATGGGGCATTCAAAGCCCAGAGGGCAAATGCCAAAATCCAAACCCTCAGTGGTAAGAGACTGGCACAGTGAGGCCCTTTAGAAACATCAGTAAAAATCCGTTCCATGCAAACTGGCACTGCCTCGAGCTACAAAGGAGCCACTCCCTGGAATCACCCACTGGGGATTTGTTTGGAGGGGCCAGGAGCTCTCTGGGGGCTGCTGAAGGCCAGTTAGCCAGAGAGCTGGGCGCCCACTCAGCCTCCAGCGGCCCCCACCTGCCCTCTGGCCAGTGTCCCCTGGTGCCCCTGCCCTGGGGGCGGGCGCTCCGCTGCCTGGTGTCTCCCTGTTCTGTTTGTTTTTTTTAACTTGAGTGCTTTTTGGTATCGTTACAAACGAGCCTCTGTCCTACCTGTGCCTGGTGGGAGGGACGACAAAAAGAAAACTCGAGATTTTTGAGTGTTGTTGGTTGTTTTCTCCGTTCAGTTTCTTTCTTATTATAACTTGGATTATGAAACTAAACTTTAACCCGAAATTAACCCTGCCTCTCTCCCCACCCCCATTCTCCTTGACTTCATGGCAAGTTTAAAGGGCAGCATGGGGTTCTTCGCAAGTCTGAGAGCGGTCTTCCTATGGCCCGTGCCCCCCTCCGCCACCCCAACCCTCTCACGGACCCCCCAGAGCCAAGCGGGAGTCCCACCCATCCCTCCCCAACTCCTAACCCCAAACTCCAGAGCCATCTCCAACCACGCTTTTTTTTCCAGGATCAGTGGTGTTTTATTTGTAGCCATTTCCATCGGGAGCCAAGTCTCCCAGGGGCCATTCGAGGTCAGCCATGCTCATCGCTGCACTGTTAGTGAATTCTATTCAGGAGCGTGCTCCTAGACCACCTGCCCCACACCAGCCTAGGTTAGTGCAAGGAGTAAATCCTCAACTCCGAGGTGCCTGGCCCCAAGGGTGCAGGCTTGGCCAGGAGGCCACAGGGCACCCGGCAGTGCTGCCTGGGGGTCAGGGGCTTGGGGTGAGCCCCAGGGCGACAGCTAGACCATGCCTGCCAAAGTCAGAACACCACCTGGGCTGGAAGACACCTGCCTCCATGTAGACAGGGTAGCTCAGCCCCTCACCCCCATCCCAGTCTTTGGACCTGGAGTAGGGTTACAAGGTTGGGGAAAGATCTCTGCCTGTCTTTCTTTTAGTGCATTTTGGCCTGTAAGGACTGTCCCCTCCCTCCCTCTAGAACATAATCTAGACTCCAAGCCTGATGAGGCCAGTTATTTACCTGTTGCAGTGGCCCCTCCGTGGCATTTTGGCAAACACGTGAGAGGGACGGCACAGACTGGTTTGCATTTGTGCATCAGCCCAGGCCAGCAGGTGATCGCTGAAGGCTGACTGCCCGGTTCTCCCTTCCCCTGCTTCTGCAACCCTGCGCCCCCCCTGCTCCCATGCCAGCTCCTTCCCGGGGGACGGGGGTGTTCCTTCAGCCCCCCAAGCAAGAAGCTTCAGCTTTTGGAGGGCATCACAAGCCCAGGCACTTCGTCTTATAGGAAGAAGCTGATAGAGGGAGTCTGTGGAGTACCGACCTTGAGCTTGGTACTCCCCTGAACCTGGCAGGGGACTCCAAACCATAGAAAGCGTGGCCTCTGCTCCCCAGGGGCTGGCTGTCAGGCTTGGTCTAGGGATCGGGCATCCTGTGAAAGGCCCTATTGGGCCTTTCGTTTTTGTCTAGCTCCACAGTTTTGGTTTTTTTTTTCTCCTTCCATATTTTGACGTACCAGGGGAGCTTCCTGAGGTAGAAGCACCTGCCGAGGGCTGTGGGGTGGGGGTGGGTGGGGGCAGGGGAGCAGCTCGGATTTCTCTCAGGTTGGCAACTCGTATCTGTCAGGGCTATGGTGTCAGGGTAGGAGGTCCAGGGGGGCCTTGAGCTCTGCACCCACCTCAGCCAACTCCTCGAAGCCAGCCTGCCCCACCTTTTCCTAATTCACGCAGGACCTGAGGTGAGCAGGGCTCAGGAGACCCCCCCTGCCAGGCGAGGTCCCTGCCGACTCCTAGATGACTTCACTATCAGTGGTCACTTTTCTTTTACCTTCACCCGGTAGTCTGAAACGTCATCTTTTCTTGTGCTCAATCGAGAGTTTGTTTGTTTATTTTGATCGTATTCATTCAGTTCTGATGGCCTCATCCCGTCCCACCCAAACCTAAGTCCAGTTTGGTCAGCGACCCCCGCCCCCTACACACACACAGGTAAGGGGAGTGGTTCGGATGCTCAGGCTGTTTTATTTCCGGGTGACATTACGGGGTGGGTCTGTGTATCAGTTGAAGAGCTTCTGAGCCCCCTGCCCGCCCCCCGCCCAGCCCGTCTCCGGCCCCAGCCAGGACCCCTTACTGTACTTTATACTTGCCAGCTTTATTCCAGTCTAGTAACATGAGCTCCTGACGGTGGTGGTGAGTGCGAGAGTCATGTTTCTGTTGTCTTTTCTCTTGCTTGGTTGGGGCTGCGGTGAGAGAGTGTCTCTGAGGCATACTTTCCCGCCTCTCTTACACTAGGATCTGCACACCTCCTCTCAAACACTCTTCTGAGCACGCTCAGCGGGAAGGTTTGTCCACACCTATTAATCCTCTCTCAGTGTCCAGCTTCCTGTTAGTACCAGCTGGTTTGCATGTTTTTGCTTGTTCAGATGAAAACAGTTCAAGAAACAAACTCATATCCAACTCTCGAGAAATGTCTTTTTTTTGTACACTTTCGTTTTCAATTTTTTTTTATTAGTTACGACTCCAAAACACCTGTTGTCCAGTAAAACATTTCACACCTCCCCTGCCTGTTCTTAGAGTGTATGTCTCTGTGGGACTGAACTAAATGCATGCACTGTAGTAGATGTCCTGGTATTAGCCGTAGCCCTAGAACATGCATTGTTGAGTTGATATTACAGGGTCTCTGACAGCCCGGCCCACCACGGCTGCCGGCAGGACAGCGCGGGGGACCAGGAAGACAGGGGGCTTCATATTTTCAATGTTGCCAAGGGGCTTGGATCCATGTTCTCGCCATCAGCCACCACCACCTCCCCTCACGCTCCCTGCTCCCCCAGTCCAGCACTGGGCCACCACCCCCAGCTCTAGCCTTCCTCACTGAGCTCGCTGGCGACCGTGTCTGAACAGAACTGGGATCGGAAGGAGTCTGACCGTTCATCCTTGTTCTCATCTTCCTCGTAGGGTTCTTGACCAGAGCAGGTCTTCTCTTCTTTGTCAAGGCCCGTCGGCAAGGCTCGTCCAGGCCGTCAATGCCTCGGGTCCTTTGCCAGCTCACGTCCGGCCTGTTGAGGGGAACAGGTCCGTGTGGCAATCCTGTTTGCATGGTCTGGTCCCCAGGGCAGAGAGGAAGTGAGACGTGGTAGGGAAGGGGATTCTGATCTTACGATCCTGGGTCTGCAGACAGGGAATGTGTTGGGTCCTGGCGAAGGTTAGCATCTGTTCTTATGGTTGGTGAAGATAAAGGAGAAGCCTTTACGTGTGCCCTCCAAGGAACGGGTGGAGGTGGGAGGGGGGCAAGTGACGTCAGAGTGGCAACCTTCCTGGTGTGATTGTTGGCACAGCTCCGTGGGGGGAGGAGGGGAGGGGATGAGAGGGAGTGGAACCCGTGACATTCAGAGAGGAGGCCGCGGTTTCCCTCCACCTCGCCAGGAAGATTCCCCAGTCTGGCAGCTCTGCCCTCGGCTCAGTGGCGTGGGCAGTCCGTGTCCCTGGACACGCCGCCTCCCCTACATTTTGTGGGGACAAGCCATAACAGTACCAGAGGTCTCTCCAAGCTTTCGGAGATGGCCCCAATCTTTACAAATTGGTGGGCTGTGAAGTAGTAGTTGCTGCCTGGGACCTGCTCTTTATTAGTCAGGCTAATTGCTGGCTCTGACCTAAAGCCACAGGAGGACACCATGGGTCCCAAGCCTTCAGGGGATAAGTTATCTGTTGAGGCAGACTGAAGCCCAGGATGTCACAGTGTCCGTGGCGTTCCCAGAAGAGTGTGAGGTGACAATAGAATGGTAGCGAGAGGTTGGTGGCTGCGTCAGCATGAACAAGGATTGCAAGTGAGTGGGCCAGTCAGCCACCAGACAGAAAGAGGCCCCCAAGGCCCAGGAAGGAAAATCTGGGAAGAGCCGTCCTGCAGGGGTGGGTGGGGGGAGGCGGAGGGAAAGGTCTGGAAGCAGTAAGCTTCCAGGGCTGCCAGAGCTGCCTACCGACGCAGGCTGCCGAGCAGAAGGAGGATGGGACAGAAGGCAGAGCGAGCGAAAATCCCCCTTATTGGCCTAAATCCGGGGTCTGGCTCTGCTCGGAGAATGGCTTTGCTACGCTGTGACTAAACATTCTAACCATTTTGGTTCCAGTAGGTACAACGAACAAAAGTGAAATTCAACTCAGGAGGGAGAGGAAATACTTGAACTTGAACCATAAAGGAGAGTAGATGCAGGTGCACACGAAGCAGGCCTGCCAGTGCTACCCCTCCCCTCCCAGGGTGTTTTCCATGTTCCCCGTGACACCCTTCACCTTACACGTGCTGGGGTCCAAGGGACATGAACAGCAGCGTCCTGCACACACTCCTCCAGCTGCCAGAGGGATCCGGGAATTACTAGCATCCTTTGTGGCATACAGTTTAGGGTTCCCGGATGTTGCTTTCAATAAGCAGGCGTTGAAGGTCTGCTCTGTGCCAGGTGCCGAGGAATATAAAGGCAGACAACATGTCTTGCCTCCAGTGGTCTGAGAATCCAGAGCCCTCCTGCTGAGAATCCCTATTTCCCATGACGAATTGCTTCTCATACTTCAGCTTCACGTAAAAAGGAAAATGGATCCACTTGCTGCCTCCCTTTCTGAAGATGGCTTTTCTGCGCCTCCATCAGCAGGCTCCGATGTGCAGAAAGGGAGCTGTAGGGCAATCGTCTCTTCTTTCCCATCCAGCCTCCCTTGTGCTAGCAGCAAGCGTCCTCGGGGGATGGTGGCCCCAGGACAGCCCAACTGGGGGTAGGGTCATGGGGATGCATCTCGCAGGGAAAGAGCCCCATCTGTGGCCGCGGCACAGAGCCAGCACGGCAGCCCAGAGGGAGGGCAGATCCCTGACCCGTTACAAGCAGCTGCCGCAGCCGGCCAGGCTTACCTCTCGGTCTGCCGCCTTGTGTCCTGGGGATGGGCAGCTCGTTTCTCAGTTTGTCACTAAAATCTTCGTTTCTGGGAGGGCCGGGTCTTTTGCCACCGAGAGACCCGCTTTGGATTTCAGTAGCCCCAGTGAATTTATAATAATATGTGGAGCTACCCGCTGCTGACCTCTGCTTCGTTCATTTTCCAAGGGCTTTTGGACCAACCCTGTTGAGGATAAAATACATCAGCTGGGATCAATAATTTTGTAATAGAAACACCATGCACTTGATAAATCAGCTCTAGTGCAATTAGTGACTGGCCTTGAAGCCCAAACCTCAGTAGAAGTTAATCCTAAAGTGAACGGAGTGGGAGGATATTAAGGGTCTTTTAAATCCGTGGGATTCTTTTCGGGGGGGGACACCGCCTCCCTCTGAGCCTGGCCCTCTCTCTCACGCTGGCTCAGGATCCTACTGTCTAGAGGAAGGTGGAAAGTGTGGTGCTGTCCTTGGACACCCCATAAGAGCACAGGGAGTCCCTCCTGGCACCCTGGGATGGGTCAGGCCACTTGAGGGTGTGGGAGCCCCCAAAACTGGTGAACCCACATGGTGGTAAGAGTCATCAAAGAAGCACAGGCCTCGGTGCATCGTGACTCCTTATGTTTCTGCAGAGGTCAGATGACCACGTCTCTGACCCCAGCTAGCCCAGGAGATAGGGAAGAAGGCAGAAGTTTTGGGCCTGGTTTTGTTTGGTTGGTTTTTTGTGTTTGTTTTTTTTTTTAAGATTTTATTTATTTATTTGACAGAGATTGCAAGTAGGCTGAGAGGCAGGCAGAGGAGAGGGGAAAGCAGGCTCCCCACTGAGCAGAGAGCCCGATGCGGGGCTCAATCCCAAGACCCTGGGATCATGACCTGAGCCAAAGGCAGAGACCCTAACTCACTGAGCCACCCAGGCGCCCCTGTTTGGTTGGTTTTGAAGAGAAAGCAGATCTGCAGAATGGTTGCATGACTTACCCAAAGTCACCCAGCTGGTTACGCGGGGTGCAAGGCTTTGGTCAAGGATGAAGACCCCTGACCTTGAACCCAGGTCTCTGGCCTCCTTTAATAGCCCTGCAGAGAAACCATGTTTGTTTGTGAAGAGGTCACCTGCTGCCCAGATGCCCCCGACATGTGGGGTGTGCTGGAAGAGCCCAGGAGCCTCCGGGCCCGTGCTGTGTCAGCCAAGGACTCAGGCCCCTAGATTTCACGGGCCCATCTCTCAGGTGTAGATTTCAGAACTGGGCCCAGGGCACGTCTGCCACGAAATTTAGTTCAGCAGTTATGTAGTAAGTGGGTAACAACAGTAATTAGTACTTGCGGCAGGCATTGTGCTAGGCTTGAGTCAGGATGCTTTGGGCTGGATCAGAAAACCCAACTCAGCATGGTTGAATGTCATGGGGGACTTACTGGCCAACATCCTGGGAGCTCCATGGAAGAGCGGGCTTCGTGTGTAGACTACTGGGCTTTTTTCCTGTGGTTCCCTTGGCTTTGTCCTCCTCTTTGCTTCCATATTGTCATTATGTTGGCTTTCCTACAGTAGCAAAATGGTTGCAACAGTTTCCTGCTTCATGCCAACTTGCCTAGAGGAAGAGGAGGTCAGATGGTCCTGAATTCTAGCAGAAGTCCTGAGCTTTGTGCTGCTTGGCTAAGGCCTGGTTTGTGAGAACCAGTCACTGAGGATGGGATCCAGGCCCCTCTGAGCTGACTAGCAGGAGAAGGATGGATTTCCAAAGGACAGTCTGGGTGCAGGGAGAATGCTGCTGGGTGGACAAGCACGAAGCCCACCACAGCCCTCGAATCTCCTAGATGAATCCAGAGCACAATCCCTGCCCTTGAGCATCTCCCAGCCTAGTGTGGAGGCTAACGGGTACTTCTGGTATGATGGCAAACGTCCAGTGACAGAGGCACGGAGGAGGATGTAGTTGGCTTTGTCTTGGAAGTCAGGGAAGGTTTTATAGGGTTTTACAGGGAAGGTTTTACAGTGTCCTTTCCACTTTGAAAGGACAAATAGGAGTTCCCCAAGAACCAGAGGGAACAGCATGTGCAAAGCCCCCAAAACCCAAAACAGAGGAGTGACTCTGAGGCCCTGCAAATGGTTTGCTGCAGTGGGAGAGTAAAATGCTCTGGAGGCGGGTAGGGGGCCCAGGGTGTGGGGTGGCTGCAGGTGAAGCTGAAGGGCTGGCAGGCCTGGAACCTGCTTTCACTCAGGCAGCTGGGAGCCTGAGAGAGGCCTGAACCTGGGAAGTGACATCAGATTTGTATTAGCCAAGTATTGACAGCAGGGTAGACTAGAGAGATGGGACTGAAAGCAGGAGGACAAGTGACAGACTATGCAGAGATGCCCCATAAATATTTTCCTGTCACTGCCTAGGAAGAGTGGCTTCAGGCCTTTAGCTCTTACCCATTAGCTGATGAACTCTGGGCTGAGCACTGTGCTGGGGTCGGGGGTGGGACACAGAATTTCAGGGCACAGTCCTTGCCTTCCACAAGCTCCCAGTCTTTAGGGGGAGGACATAGCACACAACTGATAGAAGAGCTGGTCTTCAGTGAAAATGCATGGCCACTGATCAGAGAGCACTCGGTAGCCAGGGAGGCTCAGACGGGAGGCTGGACACAGATGGGCCCTGTGGGATCTGCGGTGGGAGATGAGAGGGCATTGCAGGCGAGAGGACCTGGGTGAAAGGTTGGCAGGGGATGAGCATCCCATGCTGGGGTGACAGTGGGAGGCTGTCCGATGGACAGTGGGGGTAGAGGCTTGATGAGGTCAAGGCAGGCTGGATTCTCGGGGATCTTGAAAATCCGATCCTTATGGTCATATTGGTGGGAGAGGTTCATATGCCTCATGGCAGTAGAGCTTGGTAAGGACGAAACCAGCTAAGGAAGATCAGCCTGGCAATGGTCCCACAGAACAGAGCTGGACCCTCCCTAAGTCCTGGGGCTGGGGTTGGCTTCGTGACCTGCAGCAAGGAGCAGGGCTGACAGGAGAGGGCATTCCCTCACAGGGCTCCACCTTAGTTTTCTGTGACTCTCCTTCCCTTCTGCCAACAAGGTGTTATTCATTCCCTACCTGGGGCTGTTGGTCCCCACTCCTGGGCTCTCATGGCAGCCACTGCCAGTTTACCTCCCTCTGTCCTTGTCTTTACTCCCTCCAAATTGGCTCAGACTGCCAGGAAGCCACACCTGATTAACCCTACCCGGGTGCCCCTCCTTGACACAACACCGTGTCCTTGGTCTCCTTCCTGACTGGTGAGGTCTTCTGGATGAAAGGCGGGCTTCTGACTCTGTGGAACATGTTTTGCATATATCTCCAAGTGGTGCCCGCCTTCTCCAACAATATAAACCATCCATACTCCAGGAGGCAAAGTCAGCCTCATTCTTAGTATAGATGACTAATTATCGGAGAAGGCAGAAAATAAAGGGGCCCTTTGTTCCTGGATGCTTATTATAAATTAATGAAAAGGTCTCCCTTTGCCAGCTTGGAATCCTGCAGAACAGGAGGTGGGCAAATAATGCTTTTGAACAGCTGTGATTGGCTGTTGGAATTAGATCTGTCAGGATTGGGGAGCCACGCGAAATCTAGTTTGTGGCTTGGATAGGAGGGTTCCAGCCATTATCTCAACATTCACACCCACCTGCAAGGTCCCAGAAGGGAAAGAAATCTTGCAAGTGGTTGATAGAATGCTAGAGACACTTCCCAGCCAATTTTAATACACAATGATGATAAAAGTAATATATTCGTAATAACTTATGCATTATGAGTGAGCCAAGTGCTGTGCCCAGCCCACCTGCCTTACCCCATCTAATTCTCCTAATCCTACGAAGAGGGCACTATCATTCCCATTCCCATTTTTTAAAATATCAAAACTGTGGCTTGAATAGCTTGTCAGAGGTAGTAGAGACAAGACCAGAACCTGGGTCTGTCTCATTGCATCTGTGCTCTCAGCCATGTCAGCGGAAGCTCTGTGGTGCCAGCCCTTCCGATTTGTGAGCAGAGGTCTGCATTTTTAACACATACTCAAGGGCAAACCACGGAAAGCCATCAACTTAATTCTCATATCCTCCGGGGAAGAGAGAAGCCAAAACCATTTACAAGAGGCCTCAGGAAGCATTATATGCCCATTTTGCACCTGCTTCTGCTGTTGCAAACTTAAGGTCATGGTGCTGTCTGGCCTTAGCTGACATTTCTGGTCTGGCTTCCAGTCCCTGAATCCTTTTCAGACCACGGGCAGACAAAGGAGGCCCAGAGGAGGTGTAGTCGGGTAAGGGAGCCAGCCTGAAGGTTATTATTAGTTGAAAGGAGCCTTTAGCTAATACAGGACTGAAGGAAGTTAGCCACTGCCCAGAAGAAACTAGAAGATGGAGCAAGGGAGGGCCCCTCTGGGCAAGACAGACCCTGTCCCGTTCTCCTTAGGGATGAGTCAACATCCCTTCCAGTGAGCGGTGAGGACTGAATCTGGAAGGTCGCTGGGAAGCCCAGCCTAGCCCCCGGCTGGGAGCGGATTGGCCGCCCAGTTGCTGGGGCTTTGCTTTGGACCAATGGCCGTGGAGGGGCGGGGCAGGAAGCGGGAGCAGCGGGACCCTCGGCCAATCGTCCTTGAGGGAGGCTGGGCTTCAGATACTATGGCAACCACGAGCAGGGGTTCATTTGTTTTGTAGATGAGTAATTACTACGCAATTAGAGAAAGCTAAAAATAAAGGGGCCCTTTGTTCCTGGTTACTTATTAATATTAATAAAACGGTCTGTCCAGGTCTGTGGTAAGCAATCAGTGCAGACCTGTGCGTCTGTGGTAGAGCCCTGTGGGAGGCAAAGGCTGCGCAGCCCCACTTTCGGCTCGCTCTGGAAGTCGTTTCTGACTGTAACCTGCAGACGGTTGACTTTTCAGGCCTTGGGGAAAGAGAGGCAGAGTCTTACCGACACGCGGGACCCAGGAGGCCCTGGAGTCAGGCGTCAGTTAGCCACCGACCCAGGTGGAAGGGCCGGGCGGTGTCAACCCAGCCTCCAGGAAAGGTCACAATACAGCAGCCAAACCAGAAAACCTGGACCAGATACTGGAGGATCCAGTTTTGCCGTGTATCCTCGGCCGCACCGTTTGACTTTTCTGGGTCCAGACTGTTCTGGACCCAGTAGTCTCCAGTCCTTAAACCTTCCACAGAGGCAGCCCCTGAGATCTCAGCGTCTTCCCAACGACCTGGCTTGGCTATGAGGCGCTGGAGGGTTACACCGGGTTCAGGGACTGGCCCCAACAGCTGGCAGTGCTCTGACCTTGGGACAGAAACAGCTCTGAGGCTTCCCTTCTATCTCTCTCACCTTTCTAGGGGGCGGAGGTTGCCTTGGGGATCAATCAGATAAAGGATGATAAACAATTTTTTTTTAAAGAGGATGAGAGCATGAAAGAGTGGGGAATCGGAAAGACTTGATTCTCATCTGGTTCCAACACTCAGCAGGCTGGGTGATTTCAGGGCTTCAGACTGGAGGGTGCTTAAGGACCGTTCATCTCTGTAGCTCGAGGTGGACGCTGTTTCCACAGCTCTCCATCCCCTGTCATGGTGGGGCGGGAGGGGGGATGGGCAGCGGGCAATAGTGACAGTGCCTTAAGAGCTAAGAAGAGTGACTGGAGAGAAAGCCATGGCCTTCCAGGTGATGAGAATGTGTTTGAAACCAGTCAGTGCTGCATTTTTTTTTCCAATGCATGGAGGCAGTGAGAGTGACAGAAATGTTTCCAGAATCTAGGGCATCGCTGAAAGAATCTGTGGTCAGATTTCCATCCTTGGGTGTGGCTGATTAAACATTTAGGGTTTGGCTGTCTGGATGGTATTTATTAATAAAGGTGGACCTGTTAATAGTTATTGCCGGTGAGCAGATCTGAGAGACTGGGGCCAACACGGTGGTTCGGGAGCTTTGCTGCTTGTTGGAGTCGCCAACGACTCACTTATTGGAGAGTTTTTTTAATTCCTGGCATCCAGGCCACACTGCAGACCCATCAGATCAGAATCTACCACCCGGGTGAGCCCCAGGCCCCAGTAATAGTGAAAGCTCCCTTGGTCAAGTCCATCGTGTAACCGTGGACTCAGGTACCATCAGCTTCCTGCCAGATGTAGAACCTTGCACCATCTCTGTGACTTTGTCACCCACGTCCCTACCTCACAGTGCATGCATAGAGCCCAGCCGGCTGGCTCGTCCCCACCTCCTCTGGTGACCAGGAGAGCTGGCCTGGGTTCTCAGCCCGCAGCCGGCTGTCCTGCCCGCCACGGGTCCTCCCAGCAAGGCCAGGAAGTCCGTCCTCCCAGGGCAGGCTGAAGGGGTCTTTGTCCTCACAGATGGATCCGAGGACAGGCCTGTCCTGGCTGAGATTAAGAGCATGTTCATATAGAACCAACGGCCCGAAGCAGCCGTAAACATGGAAGCAGTCGCCCTCCTTGACTGTCTGATGAATGGGGGCCTCTTGGTAAGGTCGGAGTTTGTTTGTTATTAAAGACCTAATTAGAAACATGAGAGGGAGCTGAATGGCTCTGTGCTTGGCTAATTAGTGACATGTATGCGCCTGCTTTGAACTTCAAGGACACAGAGCTATTAGTGCTTACATCAAAAACGGATTAAACTCCTGTGCCTTTATAATCATTAAAGACAGGCTGCTTGAGTGGAAAGCCTTTCGTCCAGGTCCTCGAGGGGCTGCCCCTTGGGCCCTCTCCACCTGTCCCCCCTGGTTATGGAGCCCAGAGCAGTGAGTTTCCGTGCAATGGGATGGGGCAGTAAATCCTGATGGTCCTAGGGCAGTCCAGCTCCCCACAGGACGGCCCCCAACAGAACGCAGTGCTCTTTCGGGCCTGAGACCAGGCCTCTGGGCACACATTCTAGAGGAGTCCCTCTGTGGGCACACATATGGGGGGGCTTCCTTTCTGTCTGGCAGTGCCCTCTCCTCCCCACCCTGACCACAGCCATCCTGCCTAACTGCTTTGTCCACCCAGCCTTG
This sequence comes from Taxidea taxus jeffersonii, assembly GCA_003697995.1. Classification (NCBI taxonomy): domain Eukaryota; kingdom Metazoa; phylum Chordata; class Mammalia; order Carnivora; family Mustelidae; genus Taxidea; species Taxidea taxus. The sequence goes on along the minus strand of ML100761.1, from coordinate 2,180 downwards.
TTCTGGGATGTGGCACAGAGGAGGGTGATCTAGTCCTTCGGGAGAGACGCTGTCCCGTATCTCATAGGCCGGCGTGGCCCAACCCCAGGAGCCCCAGTCTGATGGGGGAGACGCCACCGCCAGGGAGCTTCCAGGGTGGAAAGGGTAACAGAGCCCACGTCTTCGGGAGCTGGCACTCCAGCAGGGGAGGTTTGCTGTCTTATCCTTGTGACCTGTCTGAGGCAAAGAAAGATCAAGATAAACATGAGGTATCTTGTCAGACTGTGATACAAGGTGGGACAGCAGAGCAGCGGGATTCTGTTTGGAGAGCCGCTGGGAGTTGCCTTGACGTCCAAGTGAGAGCTGGGTTCAGTCTGGTCAGAGACACTCCCGAGACCCATTCCCTCCCTGCTGTAGCCCTCAGTTTCCTCATCTGTAACCCAGGATGATAGGACCCATCGCCCAGGTTGTCAGGATCGTGAAAAAAGTTGGCATTGATGGGGCGCCTGGGTGGCTCAGTGGGTTAAAGCCTCTGCCTTCGGCTCAGGTCATGATCCCAGGGTCCTGGGATCGAGCCCCGCATTGGGCTCTCTGCTCCGCAGGGAGCTTGCTTCTCCCTCCCCCTCTACCTGCCTCTCTGCCTACTTGTGATCTCTCTCTGTCAAATAAATAAAATCTTAAAAAAAAAAAAAAAAAGATGGTGTTGAACACCCACGCAGTAGGTGCTCAGTCCATATTAGTTCCCTTCCCAGCCTGGCACCTTTAGAAGCCACAGCTTCTAGAACTTTGTGCCTCTCGCCTCCGGACCCCATTTTGCCCACAGTAGTAGGAGGCTTTCCCCCGCTCCACCTTCCCTGACTGGGACAGGGGGTTACCAGATTCTTTCAGCACTTTTTCCTCATGACTGCGGATACTACAGGTGCGCAGTGCCGGCCTTGGACTTCACGATGCTTTCTTTTGGTAGGACGTAGTGGGGGGAGCGCACAGCAAGGCTGCAGTGGGAGGGATCACTTACAAGATGCAGGCTCGGTCGGACCCGAGGCCTGTGGCTGAGGGCAGGCAGGCTGGAAAAGAGGGAGTGAGCACACGCAGCCCAGCAGCACAGAGAGTGGCTGGGTTCCCATGGGGAAAAGTTCCCATGGGGGAAAACTCGTTTCTTTTTTGACAGGATAGAGCTGGATGGGCCTCAGGGACATAGGCAGTCCCCAGATCAAAACGAAGCAAGGGGCGTTCTCAGGATTAAACTAGGAGACACTGCCTGAGCCGGGCAGCCTGCCGAGGTCCCTTCAGCTGGTGAAGCTGTTAGAGCCCGGCAGACAGTTCCATTTGGCTCAGCCTGTGCCAAACAAGCCCCAGTGACCCACATCGTGGCCCTTCCTTTCCCGGGGCCCCCTCTTCCCCTCCTCCCTCAGACACATGCAAACGAGGGCTGTCCCTCAGGACCCTTGAGGTCTGGGAGAAATGGGAACATGACAGTGACTCCAGAAAGTTCCTTCTTTACCCTCACAACAAAGCCCGGTTTCTTTGGCCACCAGCCAGAGGCCCACTCAGGGCTACTTCATCTCCAGAATTTACCCCATAAGCAGATGGCAGCTAACCACTCACCCCACTCCTCCCGTTGCCCCCCTTCCCCACCAGCCCCAGCCTGGTCCTCTGTGAGGAGGAGACACATCCACAGACCCAAATCAGGGCCGATAACAAAAGAGCATCAAGATAGAGAACAAGCTCTTTATTTTCCATTGAGGTGGTATCTCTACCTAATATCGTCCTAGCCACAAAGCCTTCCTCAGGCACTTTTATTCTGGGTGTTTGGGGCTTTCGCCTCACACTGATCTGCGTGGCAGCACGGATCTCCAAGTTCCCCTCTAACACGTGACAGGAGGGCTGCCGAGCAGCCAGTAGTGAAGTTGGCTCTTCAGAGGGCCGTGATTTGACCAGAAGCTTCGACCATCATTCCACGTAATCATTAGTCCCAGGTCCACGGTTCTGCAGCCCACGCGTTCCCTACTTAAGATAGACCCGCCGCAGCAAAATAAGTCAGTCGGAGAAAGACAACGATCACATGATCTCCCTGATAGGAGGAAGTGGAGATGCAACGGGGGTGGGGGTTAAGGTGGTAGGAAAAGAAAAAATGAAACAAGATGGGATGGGGAGGGAGACAAACCAAAAGAGACTCTTAATGTCATAAAACAAACTGAGGC
>ML100760.1:0-19876 GCA_003697995.1 Taxidea taxus jeffersonii | reverse complement strand
AAAAAAAAAGACTGATATATATATATATATATATATATATCAGTCTTTTTTTTTCTAATATATATATATTTTTTTCTTTTTTTTTTTTTTTTTTTAATATATATATATTATCTAATATATCTAATATAAATATATATATTTTTTCTAATATATATATATTTTTTTCTTTTTCTTTTTCTTTTCTTTTTCATATATATATATATATATATATATATATATATATATTAGAATGAAAGTGGGAGGAAAGAGGGAGAGCAAAGGCAAAGAGGAGGAGGAAAAGGAAAACTCATCCATGAGCATGTGCCTGTTGTGTGGCATATTAACACTTTGTCCGAGGTCTCGTGGCTGGTAGAATCGGGGAAGTGAGTAAACACGTGGTTTGTGTCAGACCAAAACGTGTGTTTACTGCTCATGCTGTGTTGCCTGGGGCTCTGTGGGAGAGCCTTATGAGAGTCCCTCACCTTTGGGACACAGTACGATGTATTTCTTTGTCTCCCTTGCACTTGGAGGTGATCGTATACTGAGTGGAAGGTTCTCACTTCGTGGTCTGTCCACTGGAACTGTTCTCATAGAATCCTCGCCTTCTTTCCCTATTGGAAAGCTGGATGAAGGACTCCGGTCACGGGGAAAGCAACGCCACACAGCAGAAGGGGTCGGGGTCTCTGAAGCGCTCCACAGAAGGTTGTGTTAGAGACATGCACAGAGAGCTGTGAGAGCAGGAAGTAAATCGCTGGTGAAGGGCTGGGCGCTGGGTGTCATTTAGTAGAGCCCCTACCTCATCCTGAATGCAGACCCGAGTAGATGGAACGGCATTGCACATCCCAGCCTCCTCTGGCCTTGTTTCTATCCCCAGTTTTTCTATTTGAAAAAAAGGCTCATCAGGTCAACTAGGCCTTCCCAGTGTGTTAGCCTCTCACAGTTAGCAGTGCCTCTGTCCCTGAAGGCCAAGTTCTGAAAGTTTCACACCAGGAGGCATATCAAGAAAAGGTGTCAGGGAAACATCTTAGCCCTCAGCACGTCATACCATGTAGGCAGTTGCTGGTTTACATACTGGATGGCTCGGTCCTATGCACACTCCATTCCATGCTCTGCCAACACTGTCAAAGACAAGTAATAAGAAAAATAAGGTGACTGGTCTGTTGATTCTTAAAATTGTACTGTGCAACCTGGATGCAAGCATAGTGCATGGTCATTTGTTGTTCATTGTAAAGCTCTAAGAGAGAATAAACTCTCCCCCTACCTTCTCAAACACAGACAAATCTTTCTAATCTCTTTGGAAAATCTAACGAAACAGGCATCTCCAAAGAGTGTGCCAACGAGAGCTTCACCTCCTGATAGATTTCTGTGATCACCGGCCTCCAGTCGAGTTCTCGAGCCCACGAAGTGTAATACTCGCAGCAGGTGACATCTCTGTGCTGCTGTTAGGGTAATTAATGCAGTTACTATGGAGAATTCTGTTGGCTGCATGCTCCACTAAGGATATGAGTTTATCTTCACAATATCCCTGGTAGGCGGACAGGTGATGACTTTTATTAACACCATTTCAGTGATGAAGGAGCCGGGGAAGAATGCAAAGGCATCTCCCAGCATAATGTAGCAAATCTAAAGCAGAATTAAGTTCAGAACTCCAAGTATTTCAATTGTTAGTGCACACTGAGGCTGTGATTCCCGGCTGTACAAGTGCTGGGACAGAATCCCTGTTGTGGAGCAAGATCTCCAAGGGCAAAAAAGAGGGAAACAATGCTAATGGCCTTGGTGGTAGATTTAAAGGACTCTATGACCTTTTATTTTTGGGTATAGGTGTGTCCTAACAGAGCTCTGGGTAGGAGCAGAAGGATCAGCTTGAAATACATTTCCCACACAGGACACTTCAGCATTGATCTAGGAAGCGTGTAGGAATGTTTGCTGACACTTATGGCATATCACTGTGACTTTATTTCTGTTCTTCTGACATTGGAAAGACTTAGCATAGTAATTCAGAATCATTCAAGGAGAGGAATTCCTGGCCAAATCAGAACTCACATTAAATGTCCCCCATTTCAAAGGCTTGCTACACGGGTAAGGTGAAAAGCACCCTTTTTAGTCTGACTTGCCAGGCCCTCAGTGATCCATCCCCAGACTCTCCTGTCGGATACATGCACCTGCCATGTACAAACGTTCGGAAACATACACCAGTCACCCTATTTCTTATCCCATTAGCCCCCTGAAACTCCTCTGTCTTCATACATCTAATTACGTTTATTCCATCCACTGGGGAAAATCTTTATCTTCACGTGAATCTACATGTCAGAGTCCCTTTTCATCCTTGAAAGACCTTCTCTGAAATATTGCAGCTTCTCTAAAATCACAAAATTACCTTTGTGGGCCATTCGCTTCCTCTCTTGCTTTCCATAAGATTTATCCATGACTTGTGAGCGCTTGGAACATAAAAATGTCATGTTCAATTTTTTTTTCCAGAACTGACATTATATTTTCTATGCAACAAATATTCAATTAACTGCTTCTTGTTTAACCAGTTTTTAATGCAGTTTCTTCTTTCTTCACTTTTTTTTTTGTTGTTGTTGTTGTTTTTGTTTTGTTTTTTTACAGAGAGGAGGTAGACCTAAGATTTGGAATGAGACATGAATTCTTTATAGGACTCAGAAGAGTAACAGGTCCAGAAATTACTGTGTGCCTTTGGTGGCATTAGTCATTTTGAATCAAGGATTTTTGTTTGCTTGATTTGACTTTTGTTTATTTATTTTGAGCCTCCTCCTGTTATGTGCAAGACAGGATTTCAAGTTTTCCAAAGAAGTTGTTAGCACATCAGGTAGTATTATCTCTACGTCTTTAAAAGACTATTTGAAATTAAATCCACATGCCAATAATATGTGAAATTAACCTGCGGAGGCCATTTTAGAAAGTGAAAAGATACATTCATGTTTCTACAGGGACAGTCACACTAAAAAAAGTAGAGAAAAATAAAAATGATGCCTAAGTTGATCATTCCTAGGGAAAAAAAAAATAGAGCCAAAGTCATTAGTACTGGAGAAAATGATCATAGTAAGTTACTGGGGTTGAAACAGCTATCCCTCCAAAAAACTTATTGTAAAAATGCAGGCGATTTGTCCAGCTTGTTATGGAAGCAAGATAATACCACACTGGATGATGCTACACCTTTAGACTTTTGGGACATTCTGTCCTTTGAGATTTATATAAATTTACTCAAATCTCCATCCCCTATTGGATGGAAAATTCAATATTCATATTCAAGCTTATATGTCCAAGGTCTCTTGGGTTGAGATGAGATTATTCTAGTGAAGACTACACTACTTGTCATGTATATTTATAACTCCCTTTCTTTGTTATTTGTACAGATTTTAGATGTTCAGTGTAGTCAGTCCATATTCAAAGACACAAACATCTACTGGAGAAAAAAGTGCTTACAGAAATAAAGTTTGCTGTTGTTGATGTTGCATTCAATAGATTTCAAATGTAGTTAATAATAGCAACAAAATTAGTATAGGAGAAACATTTCCAGTGAGATTGGGGGACTTCAAAAAGCCAATCCTTAAGGTGTAGGGGTACCAGGCCACATAATAAATCTTCACTTCAGAGTGTTGCGATCAACATGATTTTGCTGCCAAAAAATCTGTACCTATTATTTATTTTTCGGTATAAATTCCATATCCTGGGAGGAACAAGAATGGCTCAAATTAGAACAAGGTCCTATAACTAGAAAGTCTATTCCTGTTTTATAATTAGGCCAAGGAGGAACAGAAGGAGATACTCACATCCTGCTTCTTTCTTAGAGAAAGGGAGCTACTGTGTCTGAGGAGCCTCTTCCGGAGGTGCTGAATGTGAAGATTCCATGGTTTGCCTCCTCACTTGACCGAGGAGGACACTGACTCCCCCAGGGCTGAGTGGCATGTGGACAGTGACAAGCTGGAAGCTGAGATCCAAGTGGAAGGAGGCCCCCTCACTCCCATTCCCTTGTTATGTCTACCCCATGTGGAGATGCACCCGGGGCCTTTTATTACAAAGATCAGAAGACTGAATAGAATATTAAACCATTCGGAATTTCAGGGAAGGAATTCTGTTTTTTGAACTTAGAATCTGAGAAGGTTTTCAAGTATATGTAACACATATGAGGTACTTTTATTTCCTTGTCCTCTTCCCCATACCACCGCTGGGCATTAGAATCCACAGGAATAAAAACTGTTAGAGGAATAAAAAGCATCACACACACACACACACACACACACACACACACACACACACACAAGCATCACACAATATCATCTTCTCAGCCACCCAGACATCAACCTACATCATCATATAGAATTCAAGATCTTCACTTACATATCTGATCCATTTCCTGGTCCTGATCTGATATGCACTCAAGTTTGAGGCTCATGGGCCCAGCCCACTTGCTAAAATCTTGGGTCTCTAGAGTGGCAGCATCACTGTCAATGGAGAATTTGTAAGAAATGCAATTTTTTAGGCACCCTAGGATCTGTTGAGTTGAACACTTGGGGTCAAGGCCCAGTGATCTGGCTTTAGCCAGCCTTCCTGGTAATTCTAATACATGTTCAGGTTTGAGAATCACTGTTTATAGCTATTGATAGAAAAACGATCTGGCAAATACTTCTTTAGAGGCCTAGCTTCTCGTTTCACTTTTAATTGGTAAATCTTATAAAGTAGATCCTATAAGCCCAGTGCTGTTCTAAGTATTTTAGAAATATTAACACATGGGGCGCCTGGGCGGCTCAGTGGGTTAAAGCCTCTGCTTTTAGCTCAGGTCATGATCCCAGGATCCTGGGATCGAGACCCGCATCAGGCTCTCTGCTTCCCCTGCTCTCTCTGCCTGACTTTCCACCTACTTGTGATCTCTTCTGTCAGATAAATAAATAGGATCTTAAAAAAAAAAGAAATATTAACTCATACAATCATCATAATAGCCTAACACGGAAAAGCGACATGATCTCAACTTTTACTGGGTGAAACTCATCATACCGTGAAGCTTAACACGTGCTTTATTATTTTACTTTTATTGTCCTCCAAAATAGTTGTTTGTTTTTTGCCTCCCCCAACCACACTGGAACAAACATGTGGCACAAAGGACATGATCAATGAAGAACTATTAAAATGAGTGAATGTAGGAATGAATGAATGAATTCCTCATACATGTGAGGAAAATGATCTTTAGAGAATTCTCATAAGGTCATGCCAGGTCAGGCCATAAATCTTTTTCTGACTCTATAATATGTACCTTTACACGGATTGGTGAGGACAGAGAACATCAGTCAAAACTTTCCACATTGCAGGCACCTGGCCTGTAGTGCTAGTTGATTAAAAAGATAGAGGAATCTGAGACCTGTACAGCAGGTGAACTTTTAGAAAAGAAGCTGCAGATAAAATTTATTCAGGTCTTAGAAACAGAATCGCATTCAGTTTCAGGACTCAGGGACAGTAGGTAGGACTTCCTTTTGCATTGTGCAACAGGCTGAATGCTTGTGTCTCCCCCAGATTTCTCTCAGGGTGATGGTCTTAGGGGATGGGACCTGTTGGAGGTGGTTAGGTCATAAGGGTAGAGTGTCCTTATAAATGAGACCCCAACGAATTCCCTCTCTCCTCCCACCATGCGAGGACACAGAATGAAGATGCATCCGTGAACCAGGAAGCAGTCCCTCACCAGACACAGAACCCGCCAGCACCTTGACCTTGGACTTCCAGCCTCCAGATTTGTGAGAAGTCAATGTCTGTCATGCGTTAGCTCCCTCATCTATGGCTACGTTTGCCATAGCAGCCTGAACAGACTAAGACACACTGATAAGAGACTTGCCGTGGGAATGAGGCTGACGGTCACACCCTGGCGTCTCGCTCGTAATCAGAAGAAGGCCGATGGTGAAAGGCATGTGCCATCTTCAAGCAGGAGGGCCTTTTATAGTTCAAGGGTCACTCAACATCTAGCAAGTGTCCCATCTGTAGCAGATGTAATATTATATTATATCTGAACAGAGCATGTGGTAGCAGAATTTCCTTTCTCCTGCAAACCTAAACACTGGGATTCAGAGCTGTCAGTGGATATTAGGAAGAGACAGTAGAATGTACCGGCCTAACAGATGATGTTATCATGTAACAAATCTGTGCTCCCCATTAAAACATGATCCTGAAAGAAGCCACGGTTGAGCTTAACAGCAAACTGGATCTGACAGAAGAAAAGTCAGTGCATGTACATGCGGATCAATTTATGTTGTGAAATTTGAAGGAAAATGAGGAGAATATTTTTAGTAAGTAGTGGCAAAATCGTATGAGAAGCAGGCAAACTCACAAAGAGATAACAGTATTAACATAGAAATTAGAGAATTACTCGATAACATGAACAATAAATGTGACGTTGTGATATCTGTAGGATTCCATACCCTGTTTCTGCAGTTAACTTCAAGGGCTTAGTGGGAAGGATTTTAAGTGGCTCGCTTTCCACCCATTCTGACCTCAGGAAGGCACAGCTCCTGGCAGAGGAAACCCTTCACCAGTCTCCTGGCCTCACAAGCCACATCCTGCAAGAAAAGTGTGAGTCATGTATTTCCTTTTTCATGGTCATCAACAAGCCTGAGTCTTAGTCCCCCTGATGCTAGAAAAGTGAAGTGATGATGCACAGAAATTCTCCTGTGACATAAGCAGGAAAGCATTGAGGGAAGTGACCGTAGACATCCCTGGACAAGACCGGACCATTACCTTGACTTGGGGACAAGTAGCTGTGAACTTGGCATTGTTACTTTCCCATCCTGCTGCTCTGTCCTGATGACAGACTTAACACTTCGGAGCAGTTCGCATGCTTGCCCCCGTGGGCTCTGACAAATGATCCCACAGGGGAACAGTTCTAAGACATACTGAAGACAGGCCCTTCTGGGACAGGTTCTCATGGGAATTAATAACAAAAAAAAAAAAAAAAGAAGAAGAAGAAGAAGAAGAAAGAAACCTTCCTGGTGGCTTGTTTTCATTTATATCATCTCACATTTTCCATGAGTACATCAATATACCAGAGTTAGAAATACAAACAAAAATTTATGAATTCCAGGGGATGAATCCCGGAGGTGGTAACGTTTGCCATGTAAAGTGGCATCAGATTTCTCTAGCACAAAGGAGCCCTGCAAGCAAGAATTTCATGGCACTAACGGGGAGTCATTTCATTGTATGGCTGTGCAGGCGTGACCCTAATGAGAAGATCTGCAGACTTCATTCAGCTGTGGTTTAGAATCCACTGATAGTCTGAGCCTGGGCTCAATCTTCCTGCTACTACTGGAACCCGAGCTGCACGCGGAGTTAATTAACAGAAAGACCAGAGCTTTGAGCCTGTTTTGAATATTTCTAGTTCTCTCCATTTTATTTTCATTGATAAATATTATTTTTGCATCTTGGCCCAAAGTTTATTTGCATACGAATTATTTGCATGCTGAGATCTTTCTGGTGAATAAAAGACTGGGAACCCTGGGAATCAGTTACTTTCCATTAATCCATGGTTAAGCTATGTCCTTTAAAAACTGACAGAATCCCTCTTTTCTTTATTCTTAAGTCCCATATAGTTTTCTGTTGCTTAACTACTCATTTTTTGCCTCTCAATAAACATGAAGAACACTTGCTATTTCTTGCTGTAAGTTAGTGCTATTTATATTTTAGAAATTCCGGACCCCTTCATAAGTCACTTGAGACCCAGTGGCAAGAATGAATTACCCTCAACTGTCTGTCTCTCTCCTGACAGGTCTGCCTGCAAAGCAGCTTGCCTGGAGCTGAATTCATTGTTATTTTGCTGAGAGTTAGCTAGCAAGAGACATTTTCACAAATTTTCAACATAAGGCATAAAATGAAATTCAACAGAAACTGATTTTTCCTTTTTTAAAAATTCCTGACTTTGACCAAATTTAGAGACGGATGTATTTTGAATTACATAGTGTACATACTGTTGTATTTCTTTGAAGTTTAATCTTATAATCGTTACTCTAGGGAAATCGTTGCTCTAGGGAGAAATATATTGAGGTTTATTGGCAAACACATTTCCCCTGATTTCCTTTTATCCTAAAGTAAAAAGATAAATTAAGACATAGCACACATGTTAGCATTTGGTATAACTCTGACCCTGCATAGCCAAATAATGACTGTTACACTGTAGCAACCAATTATCATGCATGTCTGGGTATTGTGCAATTTTACATTAGTAGAATGGCTAAGCTGGAGTTAAAACAGCAAAAAATGTTTCTTTTCTAGACTAATGACTTAATCTTAAAATATATAAAGTGAATGTTTGTATATGTTACCCAGGGTCAATTTTACAAAACTAATACTAGGAAGTCCATGTTCTTTTATTCATCCTAGAAATAAATCTATGTCCTGATTATCTCATAATTATGCAACTTGTGATACAGTGTTCGTTTCTGACCATCGATCTGGCATTTCTTCATGATCTCTCTGTTCCTTGAGTAAGCCACAGACAAGCAAACACATAGTTGAGATGTTCAGAGTTGCCCGTGTGCCCTGGAGAATGTCAAAGATAAACATTTTTCTAAATGTTAGCATTCAAAATCCTCCTTTTTACATCGAACGTTCATGTTTCAGGAGAAAGAATATCCAATCCTGTAAAATCTGAATCCAGAGAACCTGTCATTCTTGCCTATATTTGAAATTTTAAAATCAACTCTTGTCATAATGCTTTTCCCAGTTAATAATGATAACAATTGAATAATAATAACTAATATTTATCTCATTGGAATATACCATACATCCTTTTCAGCACTCTTTTTCCTTACTTAATTCTCACAACAACTACATGAAGTTAGCAGGTCAATTTTACAGGCAGAAAAATGCATAAAGATTTTTAGAGGCTGCATTATTTATCTTCACAAAGTAAGTCCATGGCAAATTTCCAATTCAAAGGAAGACATTTCTAATCCAGTGCCTGAAGTCTTCCATTCCAAATGCTTTTGTTAATCATCAGTTTCATAATAATAAAAAATAATTTAATAAAGATATTTCTGTTTAAGTTCTCATTTTAAGTATTTGGTGTAATATGTTTTTTAGTAGTTGTAGCCTAGAAGTCTGATCTCATTCTAGAGCCACATTTAAGCTTTGTACCAAGTCCTCTCGATTTCCTTACTGTATTATTTTCTCCAACACATTTATTTCTGTCACTCTCCCTCATTGCAACATAATTCAACCTACAAACCTATCTTGCTGGATCACTGAGGGGTGGAGGGAAGCTTTTTAAGGGTTCTCCCTGGCACTACTGGGCAGCATCTTTCCTTAATCCATTCTCTCCAGCCACAGATGTCTTTTTTTCTTTTTAAGATTTTATTCATTTATTTGAGAAAGAGAGCGAGAGAGGGAGCATGAGCAGTGAGAGCAGGGGGAGCAGCAGGCAGAAGAAGCAGACTCCACTGAGTAGGGAGCCCAATGTGGGACTGGATCCTGGGACTCCAGGATCATGACCTGAGCCCAAGCCGAAGGCAGTTGCTTCACAGACTGAGCCACTCAGGCGTCCCCACAGATATCTTTTTTTTTTCTTTTTAACATTCTTTTTTTAAAAAATTTTTATTTTTATTTAAACATATAATGTAACCCCACCCCCCCCCTCCCAACCCCCCTCCCCCCACCCCCCTCAGTTTGTTTTATGACATTAAAAGTCTCTTTTGGTTTGTCTCCCTCCCGATCCCATCTTGTTTCATTTTTTCTTTTCCTACCACCTTAACCCCCACCCCCGTTGCATCTCCACTCCCACAGATATCTTTTTAAAACACCAATTTGATGTCGGATGCCTACCTTTAAAGTTTATTGGTGCTCCATAGACCTTAGGATAGCGCTATAGGACTCAAAATGACTTGAGTGGTCTTGTGTAGTCAGCCTCCTTCATGAGTCACCCCAAGTTCTTCCAGCCCCAAAGGGGGGCTGGCTTCTCCGTCCCCCACGTGCATGTTGCTCTGACAGAACCCCCACATGTGCATATGCTCTTCCTTCTACATAAACCGCTCTCCTTTGTCCTCTTGCACTGCTAACCTATCCTCACTCTCCAGATATCAGCTGAATTGTAATTTTCCCCAGAAAACTTGCCCTGACCTCCCTGAATATTTCCAAACCTTTATGACAATTTGGCATAGCCCCATGTTTCTCTTATTAGCATTTTCACAGATTTGTAAAATCTTCCCCTGTGCTGTGTGCTCCATAGGACATTATGCTTTCCTCTAACTCTAGATCTAATTCATGTCATGTACATTACAGGCACCTGGTAAGTATTTCTTGAATGAGTGAATACCGCTCATCAGCAATAGAATTTAGAATTTCTAAGTCCTAAGAGTTAAATTCATGTCGATTATTGAGAAGTTAGGTCCTTTTAAAATTTTAATTAAGACAAATAGACATACACACAGAGATCAATCCATACACTTCCTCCTACAATTTTATCACACAAGCTTCTTATGTTATGCAGTTATTGACATATATTCAAAGCATTTTATAAAATTTTCAAAGTTTTCCTTATTTAAATAATCTCTACACACAGTATGGGGTTCAGTCTCATGATCCTAATATCAAGAGTCACAGGCTGTTCCAACTGAGCCAGTGAGGTGCCCCAAATAATTTAATATTTTGAATAACTGCTTTATTTACTTATGGATTATTTTTAACTATGTTTCTTAAATTCCAAGCATGCAGAGTGCTTTTATTCACCTTTTTATTATGAATATTTAGCTTAAGTTCACTGTGGTTGGTAAACATATCCTGTGAGATATAAATCCTTTGAAATTTGTTGAAATTTGACTTATGTACTTACAAATGTTCCATTTTTAAGGTATGTACCTTGTGTCTTTATATTTTGCAGGATCTGGGTACAGAATCTTATGAATATCCACAAAATGAATGGGTTATTCATATTGACAAATTTTTCTATGATCTTCAGTTAAAACTGATCTGATTGTGAATTTATTTCTTATGTAATTTTGCATTGATTGCTACGTGTTTCATTTTTCTAATTTTTCTTCAAATTGAAAATATAATTCGATTCATATCTAAGTGCATTGATTTTTTTTATTACATCTAATCTGCTATTAAACTCTTCCAACAACTTACTTCACAACTGTATTTTCTTCTAGAGGTTATGTTTGTTTCTTTTTATAACTTTTATACTTGGCTGAGATTTTATATTTTTTTACTCATTATGAGTATATTTTCCTTACATTCCTGAACATCAGTGTTATACTGCTTTCAGATCTTGTCATGCACATTTCTACATCTGGATCATCCCTACTGATTAACTCTTTTGTTAGTATGGGTACATTTTCCAGTTTCTATGTAAATCTGATAACTTTTTATTCCAAATTTTGTGAATAATTATTGTAGATTCCATGGATTTTGGTATGTGTCTCTGAAGAATATTAGTTTTTGTTTTTGGCAGTCTTAAGAGAGTTGCATTTTTAAATTTTGTTCAGAACTTACAATTATTATATGGAAGGGAATTGGTCCAATACAAACTACTCTGTATAAAGCAGAGTTCCACTCCAATGATTGGAAGTGGAACTCTGCTTTATGTATTTTAAGATAATATTATTAGGTGCATACAAATTTAGAATTGTTAAACCTCTCATGATTATAAAATATGTTAGATGTTATTTAGAATTTTCTTTAGTGATAATATGCTTCTGAGAGATGTCTCTCAGTTTTTGATAGTCTGAGAATATCTTTATTCCACCCTTTTTCATGAAGGATTTGGCTTTCATTTTCTCTTATGTTTCCTGAAGGGATAACTTTACAGTGTTCTTGTTACATTTTTAAAAGTTAGCTCTATCTTTTCTTACTGGGTGCATTTAAGATTCTTTTTTTTTTCCTGTTTGTATGCTTTTGTTTGTTTGTTTGTTTTGATTCTTGCTTTCCTTAATATTATTCAGTTTCATTACAGTGAGTGTAACATAGATTTTTTTTCTTTGTACATATCCTGCTTGGATTGGATTTCTTTAACATGTGATTTCTTTCCTGGTTATAGACTGTTATGATATTTTCAAGTATCACCTTTGCCCATTTTCTTACTCATATCTTTCTGAACTTTATGTAAAAGTTAACTTTCTCACTCTGTCTTCTTTGTCTCATAAAATTCCTTTCAAATTTTTATCTTTTTATCTCATTTTGTCCCATTGTGTTTAACTTCCTCAGATTCATCTTTCTTTACCCTCATAATTTTTCTTTCTAGCCTTCTGGATAGTCTTGTTCATTATGCTTTTTTTTTTTTTTTTGAATCATTAAAATTTTTCAGTTCTTAACATTCACTTTGGTCCTTTTTCAATTCTCTTTGGTCATCCCAACAATGGGTTGCTGTTTCAAATCACACATGTAAAATGTAATACAGACTTCAGGTCATAAACTATAAAACTCAAGGTAGCAAATTTGATGTCTACTTATTACACTTGAAGTAGAGAAATATTTCTTATACAAGAAACAGAAAGTATTGACTGAATAAAAAAATCACATTCTGGATTATAATAAAATTAAGAACTTTTATCTTTTTTTTTTTTAAAGATTTTATTTATTTATTTGTTAGAGAGAGAGAGAGAGAGTGAGTACAGGCAGACAGAGAGGCAGGCAGAGGCAGAGGGAGAAGCAGGCTCCCCGCCGAGCAAGGAGCCCAATGTGGGACTCGATCCCAGGACGCTGGGATCATGACCTGAGCCGAAGGCAGCTGCTTAACCAACTGAGCCACCCAGGCGTCCCAAGAACTTTTATCTTTAAAAAAGTTTTTATTTAGTTAAACTGGGAGAATAGATTTGACATGTTGATATTTGATACACAGTACACATAACTGAAAAAACATTAGCCTCAAGAATATATAAATACCTGGGATGCCTAGGTGGCTCAGTTGGTTAATTGTCTGCCTTTGGCTCAGGTCATGATCCCAGTGTCCTGGGATCCAGTCCTGCATTGGGCTCCCTGCTTAGCGGGGAGCCTACTTCTCCCTCAGCCTACCGCTCCCCTTGCTTATGTTCTCTCTCTCTCTCTGACAAATACATACATAAATAAAATCTTTATACATATGTGTGTATATATGTACATATATACATATATATTTCACATTAATACAAAAGCACAAAATATAATAGGAAAGTGGCCCAAAGTTATATAGTGACATTTCACTGAATGAATAAATAAGTAAATAAATAAATAAAATATATAAGAAAATAAAATAAAACAAATTAGAGACAGGCAATATAAATATAAATATAAAGAACTTTAAATGTCAGGGGTGATTAGAAACATACAAATCAAGGCCACAATGAAATCTCCCTTAATTGACATCATTTTAACCTGAAAATGACAAGTGTTAAAGAAAATATGGAGAAATAAAATATCTTATATGGTACTAATGAATTCAGTATGGAACAAAAATTGTTGTCTCTATTCAAGTAGAATATTTCTTTTCCACATGAAACATCAGTTCTGCTCCTGGTCATAAATTCAGGAGAGACCATTGCACATGTGCAGAGAAGAAGTTTGCAAGCATATTCACAGTTGCAAAGACAGACTTTCTGAAAATCCTTTAATTACATAGTGGATTAAAAAGTCTTCTTTTAAAAAAGTAAGCAACTAGTAAAACAATTTTGATTTATCCATACTATAGAATTTTAACCAATTATTAAAAAGGACTATATACCTGTATATTACATAAGTTACCAATGACAGATACATAGGTATCTATATACATGCATGTATTAATGTAGATATAACCATAACCTAACCTTGTAGATGTAGATATTTTCCATTACAGGTAGATTATTGGGAATAACAAGGCAGATCAGATTAAAAATATATACATATACATAATACAATTGTTTATTATATACATGGTACATATGTAAAATATATGTAAGACTGTATGTAAAACTGTTAATAATGGTTCTGTTTTAACAAACCCTAATCTTCTTTAATTAAGGCCTAGTAAGAAATGGTTGCAGATTCACTGAAGTGTGTTTGAATTTTCAAATCTCATTTTCTTGAAACATCTTTTAAATCAATTAGATCTTTCAGAATTTAGCTAACTAGAAAATGTCACTTCTACACTTTCTCATATGTTTCGTTTCTTTCTTTTAAAATTTAGGGACTTAGTCTTTGATTGATGTTAAGCAATTAGACCTCCTAGTTTTTGCAATTTTAAAGTATGACTATTTTTGAGTAAAAAATTACTCAGCAAGAATCAATGTTGGAAGTTGGCAGCAGAGTGGGAAAACACTAGGCCCCACTTGTTCCATTAATACAACTAGATATTTATCAAATCAAATCATCATCAACACCTTAGAAATTGACCTGGAGACTGACAGAATGAATTCCAGAACTGAAGGTAGAGAAGAGGCCACATGGAAGAAGACAGGAAGTAGAGAGACATGCTTTAGGGGAGAAATGGATCCTGGCTGCTGCACAGGAGAAGGAGCTGTGGTTGCAGAGAAGGGCTAGAGATAGACTGGCACACAAGGACACACACAGTGAAAATGAACATACATAGCAATTGGCTTGGAAAATGAGAGGGGCCAAATTCTGTGACTTCTGGCAACCCGTGGGGCTTAAAGCCTGAAATTCTAAAGGTCAGCAGGCTTGGCTTAGACAGAGCCCAGAGGGCATTTCAGCTGTTCTTGGAGAAAAGGCAAGCAAACAACCCCTGGGCATACAGTGTAGAAACAGCAATCTGATGAGTGCCTGGGGCACCCAGTGGGGAGGTTATTTGCTCATCTTAAAACTTGTTCTAGAGAGGCAGCATTCATTTTGAGACCTCTCCAGGAGCAAAGGGACTAGCTAATGCCATTTCCTTCCCCTGCCCCTCAACATAAGCACAGGGCCACCTGTGGGAATCTGTGCAGAGCAGACACTGGCTGCCTAACTTGCTTACACCAAGATCTTCCAACCGACCCTCCAGTGGAACTGCCCAGTCTCACTTGCCTCAGTCCCAGTGTGGTGGGCCCCCTCCCCAGAAGACCAGCCCAGATGCCTGTTCACACCTTATCTCCCAACTTGGGAGTTTGGGGGTGCCTTGGTTCTGGTGGCATTGGCAACAGTCTCATTTCACAAACAGGTCAGAACACACCTATGTAAAACAGCACAGCTAGGCCAGGATCAAAACACTGCCCATAACAGGCAAGGAGAGCTTCTGCAGATGATTGGCCTGAAGGATAAAGAAGCCAGGACAAAAAGGCAGAGCATACACAGCACACATTGAGATATTCCTGGAAGTGTCAGGCCCTGGGAAACAGTGGACAGTACATGGCAGGGCAACACAGGACCTCATATTCATAAAGCCATTATTCTTAAGAACAGATGTATCTGACTTTCCTAACACACACAGGCACAGAGTCTTAGACAAAATGAGAAGACTGACCTAATCTGAAACCGACAGAAGGAAGGAAATAATAAAGATTAGAACAGAAGTAAATGATACAGAAACTAAAATGTAACAATACAACAAATCAATGAAACCTGGAGCTGGTTCTTTGGAAAAACAAAAAACCAATAAAATAGACCAAATTTTAGCTAAACTTATAAAAAGAAAAGGAGAAAGGACTCAAATAAGTAAAATCACAAATGCAAAAGGAGAAATAGCGACCAACACCACAGAAATACAAATAATTTAAGGAATTGAAAAATTATATTCCATAACAATAGGCAACCTAGCAACCTAGAAGAAATGTATTACTTCTTAGAAACATGAACTACCAAAACTGAAACAGGAAGACATAGAAAATTTGAACACACTGTTAACTAACAAAGAAATTGAATCAGTGTTCAAAAACAACAAACAAAAGTCTAGGACCAGATGACTTCACAAATGAATTATTCCAGACATTTAAAGCAGTTAATACCTGTTCTTATCAAACTATTCCAAAAAATACAGGAGGAAGGAAGACTTCCAAATTCATTTTATGAGGCCAGCATTACACTGATACCAAAACCACATAAAGACACCTACTAGAAAACCTAATCCAAAAATACATTTAGAAAAATCGTTCACCATGATCAAGTGGGATTTATTCCTGTGTTACAAGGGTGGTTTGATATGCACAAATCAATGAACATTGTATATCACATCAATAAGAGAAAGGATAAGAACCATATGATCATTTTAATAGATGCAGAAATATCATTTAATGAAGTACAACATCCATTCATGATAGAAACCTCAACAAAGTAGGTTTAGATGGAACATACCTCTACATATTAAAGGCCATGTAAGAAAACTCCACAGTTAACATCATCCTTAGTGAGGAAAAAGTGAGAGCTTTGCCCCTAAAGTCAGGAACAAGACAAGGAAGTCCACTCTCACCTCTTTTATTCAACATAACACTGGAAGTCCTAGTCACAGAGTCAGACAACAGAATGAAATAAAAGTATCTAGATTGGTAAGGAAGAAGTAAAACATTCATTATTTGCAGATGACATGACACTATTTACAGAAAACCTAAAAGACTCCACCAAAAAACTGTTAGAGCTGATAAAGTTTCAGTAGTCACAAGATTAAAAACTCAGTGTGCAGAAATCTGTTGAATAACGAAGCAGAAAGAGAAAATAAAGAAAAAAAAAACCTTTTATAATTGGACCCAAAATAAGAAAATACCTAGGAATAAACCTACCCAAAGAGGTGAAAGATCTGTTCTCTGAACATTATAAAACACTGATGAAAGAAATTGAAGATGATGCAAGGAAACAGAAAGACATTCCATGCTCATGGATTGGAAGAACAAATATTGTTAAAATATCTATACTATCCAATGCAATTTACACTATTAGTGCAATCCCTATCAAAATACCAACAGCATTTGCCACAGAATTGTAACAAACAGACCTGGAATTTGTATGGAACCACAAAAGTTCATGAATAGCCAAAGCCATCTCGAAAAAGAGAAGCAAGGCTGGAGGTATCACATTTCTGGACCTCAAATTATATTACAAAGCTGTAGTAATCAAAACAATATGGTACTGGCACAAAAAAAGATACAAAGATTAATAGAACAGAACAGAAAACCTAGAAATAAACCTATATTTAGTCAGTTAATCTTTGAAAAAGCAGGAATGAATATACAATAGGAAAAAAACCCCAATCTTTTCAACAAGTGTTGTTAGGAAAACTGGACTGCCACACGCAAAGGATGAAACTGGACCACTTTCTTTCACTGGACACAAAAATAAATAAATATGGATTAAACCCTAAATGTGAGACCCAAACAATAAAAACCCTACAAGAAAGCACAGGCAGTAACTTCTTTGACACTGGCCATTGCAACTTTTTTCTAGATAGGTCTCCTGACATAAGGGAAACAAAAGCAAAAATTAACTATTGAGACTATATCAAAATAAAAAGTTTCTTCACAATGAAGATCAGCCAAACGAAAAGGCAACCTATGGAATGGGAGAAGATACTTGCAAATGACATATCTGATAAAGACCTAGTAACCAAAATATATAAAGAATTGATACAACTCAACATACAAAAACCAAATAATCCAATTAAAATTGGGCAGAAGACAACAACAGCCATTTCTCCAAAGAAGACATACACATGGCCAAAAGACACATGAAAAGCTGCTCAACATCACTGATCATCGTGAAAATGGCAAATCAGAACTGCGATGAGATATCACATCACACTTATCAGAATGACTAAAATAAAAAACATAGGAAACAATAGGTGTTGATGAGGATGTGGAGAAAGGGAAACTCTTGTAATGTTGAATTTATATATATAACTCAGCCATAAGAAAGAAATCTTGACATTTTGAACAACATGAATGGAGCTAGAGAGTATTCTGAGTGAAATAAGTTAGTCAGAGAAAGACAAATATATATGATCTCACTCATATGTGGAATTAAGAAACAAAACAAACAAGGAAAGGGAAAGAGACATGAAGAAACAGATTCTTAACTATAGAGAACACACTGATGATTACTAGGGGGATTTGGGGGGTGGATGTTTTAAATAGGTGATGGGGATTAAGGAGTGCACTTTGATGAGCAGCAGATGATCAATGGAATTGTGGAAAGTGAAACTAATAAAACACTGTATGGTTAAAAATATTACTAAGCAAGCATTTTTTTAATCTCAGAATTTTGGTCATAGTTGTAGCTCCAGCAAATCTGGCTATGAGAAGTTTCAAGCAACACTACTGCTTAAGAATTATCTTGGAGGGGCACGTGGGTGGTTCAGTTGGTTAAGTGTCTGCCTTCAGTTCAGGTCATGATCCCAGGGTCCTGGGATTGAGCCCCGCATAAGGCTCCCTGCTGAGCTAAAGTCTGCTTCTCCCTCTGCCTCTCCCCCAACCCCCCGCTCAGCCTCTCTCTCTCACTCTAGATCTTTGTCTGAAATAAAATCTTAAAAAAAAAAGAATTATCTTGGATTTATTAAAAATATATCTATATACTAAAAATTCATCATTTTGTACATTTAATTTCTGGTGCTTTTCTCTGGGTCTTTTTTTTTTAAAGTATAATTTTGGTTTTATGTTATCTTTATATTAAAATTCTAGGTTTTTTAAAAGATATTCCAAATTAACTGGAAGTCTGTCTACAGGAATAGGAAAAATTAACATACATATTTTCTTAATGTAGAGTATAATTTAGAATTATAAATATTAGGGGAAAATTTGCCCAGAATAGTTCACTATTTAAACTTATTGGTTTGGAAGCACTAATTTCTCTTGAGCCACTTTTTCTCAATAATATCCTCAGAGTGAAAGTTATCCCCCAATTTTTGGATGGGGAACTTATTATAAGTATTATTTCCAAAACAAATGTTTTGATGAGTTAAATGTTGAAGAATCAGAAACACATGGGCTGAGTTTCCCTACAAATAAATAAAAATGAAATTCAAGGAAAATTGACTTTCTAAAGCTTGTTTTACTTACCAAATATAGATTATTTGAACATCACTTAAAATACTGGACACTGTTGAGCACCACTTAGGACTTATATATTTATAAAAAATATATATTTATATAAATATACTTATATAACATAAATATATTTATATATAATATATATAAATGTGTAACTCCTAAGTGGTGCTCAGCTGGGTCTAATATTTTAAGTGATTTTCAAATATATTTATATATATATATAAATATATATAAAATAATGACTAAGGAATGTCATTGGTTCTCAGATATTGTTACCACTATAGATCCATTCCTTCTTATTTAAAAGCTCTGGTTTCCTCTTATTAATTCAGTACAAATTATTTGATTACCCAATATTACATACTTAAATTAATTTAAAGGAATTAAGCAATAGACTACAAATTATAATATTTTGATGTTATTTTTTAAATAATCAAGGTATTCACAAATTTAAGTGATAGAAAATACTTGAATTCCGCATCTTTGTGAGGTCATTTTACCAGTATTTTCTAATTTGAAAATTTTGCTTCTTGACAAATCTGATAATTAAGGCATAATAATTCCTTTTATCCATGATTGTATATATTTTATATATAATTCAATGTTATGATTTGATTTTAGCATGGAGATTAAAAATTAAAAGACAATGCCAGTTTTAGACATCTTATTGTTATGATAATCCTGATGATTGGTAAGAAGAAAAAATGCTATCTTATTATGACATAAAGGTTGTTTATTTATTCTCCTTTGTTCCAAAATTTTTTTTACAGATAACATAGATTTAAAGATAACAAGATAACATAGATTTAAAATATCTGAGATAGAAGGAATTAAGTAAATTTAGGGAAAGCTGTGAAGTAAGATGGGGCAGCAAACATTTCTCAGTTTGAAAACATGTTCCGTGAGGCACTTGCACGTGGGTCTCATAGGTACAAACACACATGCCTGCATGCATGAACACACATCCACACACGCACATCCTTGTTTTC
>RCUC01126462.1:0-21801 GCA_003697995.1 Taxidea taxus jeffersonii | reverse complement strand
CAAAGACACCTAGATCACTCTCATTGCAGGAAATTTGGATGGTTTTAGGAGGTCTGTATCAGGAATGGGACAATGACCAAATACATATTTCTTGTTACAGATCACAATGTCACAGTCTGTCTTTCTGAAACTGTCACTTAAATACTGACATTTCCCTGGGTGTGCCCTATAAATCCATCCATCCTCACTTTATCTCTAGACCAGAACTCTTCTCTGATTCTGTAGGTGTCTCATAGTCAGCATGATTGATCTAAATTCAGGATGCTCTCACCCCTGACATTATGTCTTCCCCTGAGAGCCTCGTCGCTAGCAGTGACCGAGATGCCGTGTGCTCGTGATATTCCAGGCTCCGTTCCAAGCATCTGACATGTTTTACCTCATTTCACCTTTGCGAGCGCCCAGAACCGAAGGTGCGGCTATCCTCCCCACTCCACACGTCTGAAACCCAGAGTGATCTGGTACCAGGCCCCAGGTTCAACAGCTAGTTGTGGGTAGAGCTGGGGTTTGGCTTCGGGTTGTGTAAGGCATAACAATGCTGTGCTGCTTGCTGTTTGCATTTCCCCAGCTCAGAAACCTGGCCAGCCTTTTCAATGCCTCATTCTCCCTTGGTTACCACTTCTAATCCCATGCCTGTCCCATCCCTCTGACCTCCTGAATAACTTCACTGCAACCACCTAGTCCAAGCCATGGCTTCCTCAATGGACACACGCAGTGGCCTCCTATTAGCTCTTCCTGCCTTTCTCTCTTTTCTCCTTCCCACCCCATATACTTCCCACGTTACAGCCAAAGAAATTTCTCTAGATCATAAATTCATTTGTGTCACTCTGCTAACTCAGATGCTCCAGGGGTTTCCTATTATCCTTGGGTGAAAGCCTGTTAAAAGATAAACCGAGTAGTAAAAGTTTTTAAAGTTTATTTGAGCAAAAATCCATTCAAATTGGACTAGAATCCCAAACTAGTAGCGGTTTGGAGCACTCCACCCACAGGAGCCAGGAGAAGGACTTACATAGAGCGAGTGCAGAAGCAAAGAAAGGGAATTATTTGGCTGGCTGTAGCTTTAAGCCTAGGTGGCTGTTTGTGATTGGTTGTCTTTAGGTTTTGATTTCTGAACTTTGAGGCATTTACAGGGTTAGATTTCGTTTGCTTATGGCAGTCACCCTGGCGTTTAGTGCCACTTCCGTCTAACGGCCTCCTTTTAAAAACTACTTTAACACCCTTAACATTACTTAAAAGACATGGTCTGGCTCTGTTCTCCCTTCCAGTCTCATTCTTCTACCCAGACTCTCCCCTCACTTTGTGCTGTCCACGTGTTCCCGGTCTTTCTGATCCTCTTTCCTTTCGTGGTTTTTAGAAGGACGCCTGCTGTCTCTTACTGCTTGGCCAGTGAGCTGTCTGATCCCCTTGCCTGAAACACTTTTCCCTGTTGCTTTACCTGGTTTACTTCCACTCATCTCATCCTTGAAGGCTTCTGGATCTCCTCCCTAAGATCCTAAGCAAGGGAATTTGGTGCCTAGGCTGTGTGTCCCAGAATAGCTACCCCTTGCTGTGTGTCTGGTTCTGTTTGGAGCCCTTGAAACGTATTCACTCATGGCATTTCATAACAGCCCCACACAAAATGTATCCGTCATAGTCCATCGGGAAAACCGATGCTACTCTAGTAGTTCTCTAGAGGAAATTTGATACAGGGCTCTACCACAAGGGTATTGCAAGAGCACAAAAGGCAGATAGTAGGTGGGCAAGGCAGCCTGGAAAGGAGCAACAGTAGGAAGCTGCTGCTGCCAGTTAAAGGGATGGGGGTGGGGTGCAAGGGGCAGGTGATGTCACCAGAGCTGAGGTTCTGGGGCTGCCCCACAGGAATTGAACCCAGAAGGGAACAGAAGGAATTGGAACCCAGGACGAGATGCAGCCATGCTACAGCTGCTGCCCCAAACAGAGAGGGAATGAAACACCCTTTTTTCTCTACCAGTGCTTCCCATTGGCTGAGCTAACGAGACACTCAGTGGCTGAAATGTAGTTCTCAGAAGTCATGGGGAAGATGGGGAATGGATTGAAACCAAACAGGCAGGAGACAGACCCAGAAAAGTTAAGTAATTAGCCCAAGGTCACACAACTTCTAGGGAGGGCCCAGGTAGTTTGTCCCCAGAATGTGCACCTGTAATGACCATTTTATATTGCCTCTCTGAGAACCTTAGGCAAGGCACTGAAACCCTCTGCCTCAGATGTACAAAATACAGATAACAGTAGTATCTTCTGTAGAGGGCTATAAAAAAGATGAAACGAATTAAAATGTGTCAAATGCTTTGGACATTGCCTGGAATAACATATGCTGAGCCAATTTTGGTCACCATGACAGAGACAAGTATCTCAGGAGGAGGCAGTGGTCTGGGGGTGGAAGCCAGGCCCAGTACTGTTCTAAACGTTTTCTGTATAAAGTAATTGCTAATCTCCATTTTACAGATGGTAAAACTGAAGCCCTAGGAGTTCGTCTTGTCCTTGGTGACATAGCAAAAATGGAGGTAGGACTCAGGAATTGGATCCAGAGCCTGTGTGTGTAACCACCACATTGAAATGCCTAGACTCTCCAGCTAAACTGAATGTGGTGGCAAGGTCTGTATCTTTTGCCTCTCTTTCCCTCGCACTAGCCCAGTGCCTGGTGCATGGAAGGTACTCACTGCATGTCTGCTTCAGGAGTTTTAAATGGATTGATGATGTGCTGGTGGCCAAGGAGAGGGAATATATCCAGACTCGTTTCTAGGCTTCTCAGTCAGCAGTGAGGTGTCTGGTCCTGAGTTCATGACCTGGACTTCAGGGACAGATTGTAGGCTGTCTCCATAGTGTGTCCCCAGGAGTCCCAGCTTTGCCATTTCATCTAGTTCTACAAAGTCTTCTTCTGACTCTCCCCTTCTAGAGGCCCTCCACTTTTCTACCTCACTGAGTGCTCCACGTGACCAAGGCTGAGAGTCAGAATGGGGAAAATTGCAACAAGACAATGTAAGAGAAAATAAAGTGGGGTAAAAGGTCACCATTGCAGGGCGCCTGGGTGGCTCAGAGGGTTGAGGCCTCTGCCTTCAGCTTGGGTCATGATCTCAGGATCCTGGGATCAAGTCCTGCATCCAGCTCTCTGCTCAGCGGGGAGCCTGCTCCCCACCCCCACTCTCTGCCTGCCTCTCTGCCTGCTTGTGATCTCTGCCTGTCAAATAAATAAATAAAATCTTAAAAAAAAAAAAAAAAGGTCACCATTGCAGAGTTCTCCAGGATACTTAAAGATCATAATTTGGAAACACATCTGGAGGTAAGATGGGACTGAGAATTACATCTTGCTAGGATACATTATTTCCATTTTTTTCTGTGTAATCCACTTGGTGTATGAAGTAGAAGCAAATCACTCTTCTCTGCCCATTTCCCCACATAAGAAGGCAAAGATCATTTCCACCAAACGTGGGAAAGGCTGTATTAGATTAATTACTGACTCAAATTTTGGCATGAGGATATTGGCTAAAACTCAGTTTTTGATCTATTTGCAACAGTATGCTCTGCAGATGCTGCCCTTCCTGAGTCTTCTCTCATCTTGCCAGCTGAAAGAGTTGGTCTTCTTGTGAGAAGCCAATCTGTATCTATTTAACAAGTAATATGAATTATGTACCTGATAATGGTTCTCTTTTTCCTTTGGCTGTGTACAAAGGGCAGAGTCAAACTGCTCAGTGCTTGGAAGCATGTAGAATTTTCAAGGCATGCCTTTGATGTCCTAACCTCACCATAGCCATGTACTTTCTATTCTATTTTCTTTCCTTGCCCACCCTCATTTAACTTTAGTGGATTTTATCTTGCTGAATTGTATCCATCTTTGTAAGCCAACCTCAGTCCTTCTTGGAACAACACAAATAAATGGACAGACTCCAATGTTTCTATGGTAGACTTGATTCTTCACTTTCAGAGCAGTACATTGAGTTACTGACACACATCATTGTCCCATTACCTTCTTAACGAACTAATGTAGCAGAGGCCTTTTTAAGGCAAAAAGTTAAATATTAAGTTCCAGAGTTCCTAGCTGAGAGAAGTTGTAATTTCAGAACTGGTTGATCAAGAAATGTATTTTAAGTGGTTGCTAGGGGCAGGGGCTGGGAAGCGGGTGAAAAGGATGAAGGGGGTCAAAGGTACAAACTTCCATGTGCAACATGGTGATGAGAGTTAACAATACTGGACAGTATATTTGAAAATTGATAAGAAAGTAGATAAAAGTTCCCATCACAAGAAAAAAAAAATTGTGGGGTGCTTGGGTGGCCGACTCTTGATTTTTGGCTCAGGTCATGATCTCAGGGTCATGAGAATGAGCCCTTCATTGGGCTGTATGCTCAACGGGAAGTCTACTTGAGATTCTCTCTGGTTCCCTCTGACCTTCCCCCTGCTTACCCATGCTCTCTCTCTAAAATAAATAAATCTTAAAAAAAGGAAAGAAAAGAAAAATTTTGTTAACTATGCGAGGTGATGGGCGCTAACTAAAATTACTGTGGTGATTATTTCATAGTATATACAAATATCAAATCATTGTGTTGCGTACCTAAAACTAGTGCTACTTATGCTACATGTCCATTATGTCTCAATACAAAAATGTACAAATGACCAAAATAATCAGATACACATTTCAACAGTAATTGAGTCATCAGAAATGTTAGTGAGTAATCAGGAAGTTGTGTTTGCTGAAATGAAAATATCAGATGTGAGGCAGTCCTGATGTTTTAATATTGGCTTGTTATACATGTTCCTATCCATTACACTTACTGTATTTTGGCTTTTGCTTTTGTAAAATATAGACACAGTATAGAGTAGAGATCAAGGAAAGGAAATCATTTGTGCAAGTACATTAATGCAAATAAATACAATTTAATACAAATTAATCGGTGTAGATTAATACCAATAAATCCATGATGGTCAGGGCTGAGAAAAAAGAAAAAACATGCTGACAGTCTACTTGATTTTGCTAATGTTTTAAAATGAGTTTTTATTTTATTAATGCATAATATAGAAACAAAATTAATGAATTTGTAATTTATCAA
Organism: Taxidea taxus jeffersonii; assembly: GCA_003697995.1. Classification (NCBI taxonomy): domain Eukaryota; kingdom Metazoa; phylum Chordata; class Mammalia; order Carnivora; family Mustelidae; genus Taxidea; species Taxidea taxus. Next base: position 16,747 of record RCUC01126462.1, on the reverse strand, counting down.
TTATATCTTATTAATCACAACCAATCCATATACATTTGAAAAATAGGTGCATGTATTTTGCAATTATTCAGTTTGAATATGCAATATTGTCTGTTGCGCATACAGAATAGAAGACCCCTTGCAGAACTTCATGGTACCCCAGAGGTTGATCATTCCTGCTAGGACCCTGGCATTCTACCTGTGCTCGGTTTTAAAGGCATATTTGGTTAGATGCTAGTGCCCTCAGGTATGCACTAGAGTTTCCTTTTCATGAAAAATGGAAAACAATTGGCACGGCCTCAACCTTTACTCATAGAATTTCCCTTCTACCTTTCCAGACATGCCTCAAAATCCCTTTGTTAAATCTGAATGATGTTTAAATCAGTCCGTATGGGCACTGAGATTTTAAACTTGTTAAATGTTCTGATACAATATTTTGTTTTCGCCAATTGTATATAATTTAACACTATTCCTATTCAAGAATAGATCTAAGAAGGCAAGGATCTCATTTTGTAAAAAGGAAACCGTAAGGGAAGTGAATGCCTTCATTGAGGTAATGTTTCAAGGTAGAGGCTGACCTAAGACTAGACCTTTATTTCTTAAAATAAATTCTGTTGCTTTTTCCTTTATCTTATGACTAAGGGCTGTCTCTTTTAAAAAAAAATCTTTTTAAGTAAACAAGTTCCCAGTGACCCCTTCATCTCTCATCCTCCAAATGTCCCCCAATGAAATATCAGTCCTGTGTACCTACAGACCTCTCTCTATTCTTCAACATCTTTGCCTTCCACTGGGGTCTCGAAATCCCTCTATCGTCTACATACATGAAGAAATCAAGATTATTCCCTCCAGACAGCAGCTCTTCTGCTCTACAGATGAGCTCTTTCATGAATAAAAATTGACACATCTGATCTATAGGATTTTTGTGGTTATTTAATGAAATTTATTGAAAGCAACTCAGCAAAGCAGCATTTTAAGGGTAACTGTGCCCCAGGAAAAGCCTGTGCTTAAACCCCAACATGAAATAGCATTCCCTGAAAGCCCTCTTGCCTGGATGACCTCCCCTGCAGACACTTCCCAGGCATGGGGAAAACTGGCAGGGATCCATTTTGTTTATCTCCGCGTGGATTTTTTCCTAGGCCCCTGACATGGGTAGTTCTAAATGATAATCCAATCTGCTCCCTGAGGATCCCTGAGGAAATTTTGACAGAGAATGCGACTTGTTTTGTGGACTGAAAACCAAGTAGCTCATGTTTGGCTAAAGATGGAAAAAAAAAAAAAAAAAAGGAAAGAAAAACTCATGAGGAGAAACAAAATGAAACACTAGTACTCTATCTTCCCTATGGGCAGTGCAGGGTATGGGAGGACAGGGGGAGGGGGTGGGAAGTGTAAAGGAGGCAGCTGAGTTTATTTTTAACACAAGTTAAAGGCATACTCTGTGTTCTTTCCTTTTAAAAATAGACTTTTAACCTCTTGAAGCATTTTGATTCTATTCTGCCTGTGGGGTAATACCCCTTTTGTGGCTGGCAACTCCCACTGGATCTTTTCCCATTATAGGCTTACAGGCCAAGTAGTTAGCAGGATGGAAAAACCCCAGAATATCTCTTCGGAGAGCTCTTGATCGGTGTATACACGTAGCTCCTATGTACAGAAGGTCTTATAAATCCTGGCTTCTTACCTGGACCATGAACTTTACTGCATCTTTCAAAACTTGGTGGTTAGGGAAAAAATGTCCTCTTTTTAAAATAGTCTGAGTTAGTAAAATAATGGATGTAGTCTTCTTGAAGTCCATTCCAATAACTTATTCGATGAATTTATGAAAGACACAACACACATACACACACTCACACAGACACCCCCCCCATAAAATTAGATCTGTATGAGTAGATATAGAGATAATAGCTAATCTCTGACACTGATTGTGGGCTTACAACTTGGCAGGCACTATTTCATGTGTATTTAAAGCTTTAATGCTCTGGATTTTACCATCCCATTTTATAGATAAAGAAATGGAGGCTTGGGGTGCCTGGGTGGCTCAGTCATTAACCATCTGCCTTGGGCTCAGGTCATGATCCCTGGGGTCCTGGGATCAAGCCCTGCATGGGGCTCTCTGCTCAGTTGGGAACCCTGCTTCTCCCTCTCCCACTCCCCCTGCTTGTGTTCCTTCTCTTGCTGTGTCCCTCTCTATCTAAAAAAATAAATAAAAAAAATTTTTTTAATATTTTATTTATTTATTTATTTGACAGACAGAGATCACAAGTAGGCAGAGAGGGAGGCAGAGAGAGAGAGAGAGAAGGGGAAGCAGGCTCCCCACTGAGCAGAGAGCCCGACGTGGGGCTCGATCCCAGGACCCTGGGATCATGACCCGAGCGGAAGGCAGAGGCTTTAACCCACTGAGCCACCCAGGCGCCCCCCCCCTTTTTTTTTAAAGAAAGAGGCATAAGCTTAGGGCTCTTCAGTAATACTTAGGAAGATTATAAATTCAATGAGTGGTTTGGGGAAAGGAATTCATACTTAGGTAGTCAGGCAGATCCAGTCCACTGCTACCCCATATGGTGAGTCCATAATTAGAAAAGGAGTCCCTCTGCTTCCATCAACTGAAAAATGATCAAATACTGATTTTATTAGAACAAGACATTTTATTACCCCTTGCAAGACAGCTGTCATCATAAAAATGCACATCTATAGTGTTGACAATGTGAAGGGTGCCTCCTTGCGGTTGAAACAACCCCCCCAACCCATCCCCCCCAAACACATGAAGCTCATCAACTGCAGGCATGGAAGTGTATGGAGAAAGAAATAAACTGTTCTAATCTGAAAGGACAGGGACTAGTCTTTCAGAGGTAACTAGACTAATTTGATGTTAGGAACAGCTCTTCTACATGCCTCAGTCTAGAGCTAGTACAAATCATAGGAGAAACTCTGAAATGAGTTGTGTTTGTATGCAGTACAAGAAGGCTCTACTCCCACGTCCCTTTTCTTCTCCTCTGGGGAATAAACATCGAATTAACATTGGAATAGGTGGCCTCGGTATATGAATGTGCCTATGAGTGTGTAAAGGTTGAGGGGTAGAGTAGAGAAATACAACAGCTCACAAATTTAAGGAAATAAAAATTTTATTGTGGAAATTTTAAAAAATACACTGAAGTAGACCAAAAAGCATAATGAACTCCACTTACCCCCATGAACCTAATACCCAGCTGCAATAATTATCAACTAATGGCCAGTCTTGTTTCATCTAGGTTTCTGTTTACTCATTTTTGAAGCAAATTCTAGACATCATATCATTTTATCATCACATTATTCTCAAATATTATCAAAATATTTCAGTACATTCTCTACCAGATGTAAACTTTTTTTAAAAAATAACCTCAATACCATTATTACATCCAAACAGAAAAGAGCAGAAAGTCCTTGATATCATCAAATACCCAAATGATGTTCAAAATTTCAGTTGTCTTCCAAATGTCCCAAATTTTCTTTTGTTTTTGTATGTTGTTTTCACCTTGTTTGTTTGAAATGGGAATCGGCTGAGTTCAAATGTCACACTGGCTGTCAGGTCTGTCAGGTCTCTGAGTCTACAAGCTCTCCATCTCTTTTTTCCATAGTTAGCATCTTGCCGACATGCTGAGATGGCATCCTCATTATGTGGTTTAACACATTTCTATGCAGCAGAATCTGTTCTGAGAGCAGTCAAGATATCCATCCATCCATCCATCCATCTATCTTTTTTTTTTTTTCTTTTGAGAGAGAGTACATGAGTGTGGGGTGGGGAGAGCAGAGGGAGAGAAAATCTTACAGGCTTCCTGCCTAGTGTAGAGCCCGACATTGGGCTCCATCTCAAGACCCTGAGATCATGCCGTGAGCTGAAATCATGAGCCAGATGTTTAACCGACTAAGCCACCCAGGTGCCCCCATTTGTATGTTTTTTTAAGGTGCTTGGATGAACTTGAACCACAGTGAGGTTTGGAAAGCACTAGAAAAGCTCAGGTTCTGCTCCCAGATTTTGTAATGTCTTGGTTGAAGAACCAAAACTTTAAGGAACTTTCAGGTGTCCACCATCTGTTAATGGGTAAAGATGCCAGCTTGGGTGTTGAGGGCATGTAGAATTCCCTGGGTAATTTAGGGTCCCCCAGGAGAACAGCTTATCAGCCAGGCTTGAGAGAGGGCAATAGACAGACACTGGTGGCATAGGAAAAAAAGAGAACCTCCTAGTTCCCCTGTGGTCTCCAGCTGGGACCATGAGGAAACCCAGCAGGTGAATGGCCATTAACAGACAAAGCTTCTATTTTGAGGGCTTGAATAAGATGGTGCTTGACTTAAGTGGGGTTGAAAGAACTGGTTAAACCAGATGTTCTGCGCATAGCTGACCAATGTTACATATACATGTCTTCAATGGATTGTGAAATGAACACATTTGATTTCATTTTGAGTTTTGTTTTTGTTTTTGTGTTAAGATTCTAGCTTTGCTGAAGAAATCAAATGAAGGTCGATAGGGCCGCTGGTCGCTAGGTTTACAGCCCTTCTCCACAGCGATCTGGTGCACTAGTGTTGTCAGTGGTAACAGGCGGCCTTGCCTTGTGTGGAAGAAACAGCATTGTTGTTTGTCCTGGGCTGGTCTGCTTCTTGGCCCATTAACCAGGGCTTTCCTCCTCCTGTGCGTTCTGAAGCCTCGAGATGATTACAAACTAATAACAGAGCATTGCATGTTCTTGGGAAGGTTCGGGTTTTGAGCTGTTCCCTTTGCCACATTCACATCAGTCATAAGCACTTGCTCCGGCCCTGATGTCCCCCTTGCCCTAAAGGACAGCCAGGAGTGGTGCTCATGTGGCACTTGCTGACGGGGAGCCTGGGGTTAAGGTCTGTCCTGCAACCTCCCAGTCTAGATGGGTGACCTTGGGTAGGTCACTTGATTCTCGGAGTGCTGATACCTTCACTGGTAAAATGGAGATTGTATCACCTGCTCTGCCTATCACATGAGGATGTTATGAGTATCGAATTAGAAGAGTTAATGTAGGTGAAAGTCCTTCACTAAACTATAAAGCATGACACAAGTGCCCTTGCTGCTTGCTGCTTGATGCCTCCGCCCACATTTATTCACTCCTGGTTGGCTGTGTGGAAGAAATTACACAGATCTTACAAGTCAAATAAGGCTCCATTGCTTTTCCGTTTTTGTGCAAGTCACGCTCTGAGTCTTGGTTTTCTCATAAATAAAATGGGGATATTTTTATTTGGCATTTATTTATTTACATCTTTACACCCTGATTCAATGTTGTTATGAGGACCAAAGTTCAGAGAATATATGTAGAACACCTAACATAGATCTGGCCCCCAGTAGGTTCTCAATAAATGGTAATTCTTTCTCCTTCCTTGTGCTCATGGCAATTGTACTGTGGTATGAACCAGCTTGCATGCCTTCCTCTATAAAGGAAAATCTCTTCCTCTGTGTTGCAGAGGACAGGCCTGCCTGCTAGCTTCTCCATTCTTGCTGACAAGGGTATTTGCTTGTAGTTCAGATATGCTTTAAATTCTCTTTGTAAATTAGTAGACTAAGAAATTACATAATGAAGTGTTGCTCCTATATTACTTGGGAATAAAGATTCCTCAACAGCATGTGTGGAATAATCCCAAATGTTTGGTTGACTGCAAAATTCACAAGAGTCAGTAGTGTGATGGGTGAATAGAAGATCAGTGTAATTTAGGAAGCACTAATGGAGGGGTCCCGTCATACTGGACTCATCCTACTCGTGTAGGACAAATCACACCTTCGGAAAAAAGAGTCAGTTTAGGATGCTGGTACCCTAGGTTGGATCACTAGATGGGGAGGGCTGGCAAAGAGCTTGTGATCCAGGGTCTCTGAGTAACTGTTAGAGAAACTGAGGATACTTAAGCTGCAGGAGATAAGTTTCAGGAGAGATAAGTTATTGTCTTCTGTTCTTTGAGTGGACTGAGCACTTAGAGAAAATAGACCACCACCATTTTGCATTTATGCAAGAGTACGAATTTCTAAGGGGTATGTACAAGCATGCATTTGAGGTTATGTGATTTCACAGGGAGGGATTAGGGACAGTAGACAGATGTTGTAGGGAAATAGTTCTAGTGGTCATTCTGTTTCTACTCCTACTTCAGACTCTGGGCTATTGTAGGAATTGGCCATTATAGCCCATTTAAAACTGAACTTCCTTATGGCCAGTCTTATAATGGCATTACATTAAAAAGATATCCAAAAGAATATTGAAATAGGAATTGAAAAGCAGCATAACCACAAATATGCTGGAAATTAAAACAGGTAACAAGGGACAATCATGTACAATTTTTTATGTCAATTAATTTGAAATAGCAAAATGGTCCATTTTCTAGGAAACTATATTCTATTAAAACTGACTCAAGAGAAGATAAATGACTTAAATCCTATGACCTTGAAAGACATTAAATTAGTGATTAAATTTGCCCACATTATGAAGTAAGATATATTTAGTTTCTTACAGGCAAATCTCACCAAATTTACAAGAACACATAGTCCCAATCTTCTATGAACTATTCCAGAGAAATAAAGTATGAAAAGAAAGAAAATCCACAAACTCACTTTATTAGACCGGCACAAAGTTGAATCCAAAAAAGACAAGGATAGTAGGGAAAATTGTAAGTCTAACTTACTTCCAAATACAAAGATATAAATTCTGATAAAATTCAGCAAAGTTAGTGACTTAACAAACACAATGATACACTACTGGGTTTATCCTGGGAACACAAGGATGATTTAATCTTAGGAAAAAAATCTATCAATATAACTTACCACACTAGCAAACTGAAAAGAGAAAGAGCAAGAGAAAAGGACATACTTACCTTAATAGAGGAAGAGAAATCATTTGTTGAAATGTAATACTCTTTCATATTAAAAAAAAAAATTTGTGGGGCACCTGAGTGGCTCAGTGGGTTAAAGCCTCTGCCTTTGGCTCAGGTCATGATCCCAGGGCCCTGGGATCAAGCCCCATGTCAGGCTCTCTGCTCTGCAGGGAGGATGCTTCCCTCCCTCTCTCTCTCTCTGCCTGCCTTTCTGCCTACTTGTGATCTCTGTCTGTCAAATAAATAAATAAAATCTTTAAAAAAAATTTTTGTATTAAAAAATACAAAGAAGAGGGGTGCCTGGGTGGCTCAGTGGGTTAAAGCCTCTGCCTTCGGCTCAGGTCATGGTCCCAGGGTCCTGGGATCGAGCTCCACATCAGGCTCTCTGCTCAGCAGGGAACCTACTTCCCCCTCTTTCTCTGCCTGCCTCTCTGCCTGCTTGTGATCTCTGTCTGTCAAATAAATAAATAAAATCTTAAAAAAAAATACAAAAAAGAAATTTCATTTTGTACACATTTCTTTCACAAAACTTGAAATTATTCTGAAAATCAGGCAGTATTTGATCTAGCAAATGTAAATTGTCCATTTTAGGGCACAATTTGTGAATGGAAATCTCTCTCCAGATTCTCTTTTCACTTTTCACATTCCTACTCTTTCACTGTTACTTAAGCCTGACGTTTAAAAAAATTATTTATTTTTGCACTTTATTGAAATATACATAATCAATATACTAAAAATCTGCACATAGTTAATGTATAGAGTTTGATTAGTTTGGACCAAACATTCTCTTCTGATATCCCCACAATCATGGTAATATACATATCCATCACCTCCAGGTTTCTTTGAGTCCTTTCAGTTTTTGGGGAAGGGGTTTAGAGGGGTAAGAACACAACATGAGATCTTCCCTTTTAGAAATTTTTAAGTGCACAAACCATATTGTTAACTATAAATACTATGTTCTACAGAAGATCTCTAGAACTTACACTTTTTGTCTAACTCTAATGTTATGCTCATTGAACATCTCCCAATTTCCCATTCCCCCTATCTCCTGGCAACCACCCTTCTAACCACACTTTTATGTGAGTGGAATCATGGGAGTATTTGTCCTGCTGTGACTGACTTATTTACCTAGCATAATGACTTCCAGGTCTATTTATGTTGTTGCAAAGTTAGGATTTACTTCTTTTTTAAGGCTGAATAATATTCCACTGTATGTATAGACCACATCTTATTTATCTTTCCTTCTGTCAGTGGACATTTGGGTTGTTCAATATGTTGGCTATTGTGAATAATGATATAATGAGCAATGGAAGTACAGATAAGTCTTAGAGATCCTGATTTGATTTCTTCTGGGAATATACCCATGAGTGAGGTGGCTGGATCATATGGTAGTTCCATTTTTAATTTTTTAAGGAACTTCCATAGCTTTTTCTAGAGTGGTTGCACCATTTCACATTTCTACAACAGTGAACAATGGTTCCAATTTTTCTACATCCTTGCCAACACTTGTTAACCATTGTTTTTTTTTGACAATAGTCATCCTAACAGGGGTGAGATGATATCTCATTATGGTTTTTATTTGCATTTCCCTAATTAATGATGTTGAGCACCTTTTCATATACCTGCTAGCCACCTGTATTTCTTATTTGGAGAAATGTCTGTTCAAGTCTTTGACCATTTTTTTAAATTGGGTTATTTGGGGATTTTTTTTTCTACGAGTTATAGGGGGAATTATCTTTTTTAAAGATGTTATTTAATCATTTGAGAGAGAGAGAGTACATGTGAGCAGGGGGAGGGGCAATGGAAGGGAGAGAATCCCAAGCAGACTCTGTGCTGACTCTGAGCTCGACGTGAGGCTCAATCTTGGAGCCTGAGAGTATGACCTGAGCTGAAACCAAGAGATGACTGCTTAACTGTCTGAGCCACCCCAGCACCCCTGTAGGGGTGATTATCTTAATTGAACAAATATACCTATGAGAAACTTATAGCAAACATTGTATTTGCTGGTAAAACTTTAGAATTATTCCCTTTAATGTCAAGAGTAGGAAAAGATGCCAATTATCACCATTTCCATCCAATCATTATTTGAAGTTTCCAGTCAGAGCAATAAGAGAGAAAGAGAAAAGCCACGAGGACTGGAAAAGAAAAAAAAAAAAACCAACAACAAAAAAAACCCAAAAGAATCACTACTCATAAGAATAGTATCACATCTATAGAAGCTCAGAGAAAATATAAACAATTAGGACAAATATAAGATATTAGCTAGCTACTAGATACAGGATTAGTATAAAATAATTTGCATTACCGTACAACATCAATAAATAATTTTGTAAACACTAAATATTACCCAAAAATGCCAGTTCTTCCAAATTAATAAATTCAAAACAATCCCAGTTGATTTTTTTTTGTATACTTGACAAGATGATTTATAAAGTTATATGGAAGAGCAAAGGAGAAAGAAGTTTGAAGAAGACCAAAATGGAAAGGCTCACTCTAGCATATTCAGTGTGTCAGTCAGGGTTCAGTCCAGAAAGCAAAGCTGCAGTGAGTGTAATGACATAAGTGGCTTATTCTAGGAAGTGGACCTTACAGCTCTGGGAGGAGCTGGGAGAATGAAGGTCTGGAAGGAAAAGCTAGAGGATCAAAGAAGAATCTTTATGCAGTCATCTAGGAGGACAGTATGGGTAGACAAGTCAGAGATGACAGAGAAATCTAAGAAGCTAAGCACACCCAACTACCAAGTTTGTACTGCAGAGGGGAGCACATGGAGAGATCTATGCAAAATTATCACTTCTTTGTAGCCCCTTGTCTTTGGATCTTAGCCAAGTGTCTGGTAGAGGACCTTGAGCTGCAGGACCAGCAATTGGAGCTACAGGACCAGCAGTTGGGAAGAAAAGCTGAATGCAAAGCAGAAGAGAACAAGGGCAAGTTGGAATCCTTCTGTTACTTCCATGTTTGTATGTCAGTCAGTCCATCTAATTGTGAAGACCTTCACTGAGTAACAGCCTCCCTTCACTTCCACATCCCAAGGTCTCACACAAATCCTTCTTCGCCAACTTGAACCTAGAACCATAAGAGGAAAGGAATTAGCTCAACCAAGGTGACAATGGCAAGATTAATATGAAAGCTATTGTAAGGAATTACAATATTATTATTGTATTATTATGTGTTACAGTATTTGATGCAGGTAATGACTATTATTATTATTATAACAATAATAGAGTAATGGAGTAAAACAAAGAAGCTAAAACCAAACCTAAACATATATAGAAAGACAAGAAGTGGCACTGAAAATTAGATCAATGATACCAAAACATTTGTTTTCCCATGTGGAAAAATAGAGTAAAAAAAAAAAATCCTTTCTTACCACTAATCACAAAATTAAATTCCAAGTGCATTAAATCCTAAAATTCTAAATGTGAAGAGCAAACTTTAAAAACTTTAAGAAAAGAAAATATCTCAGAACATTTTTATGACCAAAGTGAGGAAAAAAATTAAACAAGAAAAAAAAAATAGAAGGCATACAGTTGACTAGATTCTGATTAAAAACTTCATGACAGATGGTTTGACAATTTTATTGCTAGGATCTTGGATCTTGGACTAACTGATATCCTCCCCAACCTTCACCCCCGTTTTTGGCCAAAATTGGAGTATTGCATGGACTAGAAGTCGGGATTAGAAGTTTTCCTCTAAAGTGGAGATGCAACAGGGGTGGGGGTTAAAGGGGTAGGAAAAGAATAAATGAAACAAGATGGGATCAGGAGGGAGACAAACCAAAAAAGACTCTTAATGTAATAAAACAAACTGAGGGGGGTGGGGGGAGGGGTATTGGGAGAAGGTGGTGGGGTTACATTATATGTTTAAATAAAAATTTAAAAAAAGTCATAAAACAACAACAACAACAAAAAAAACAAAAGTTTTCCTCTAAAAAAACTTGGATTATTGAAAAACAAAAACAAAAACAAAAAATCTTCATGACAAAGTATGCCATAAAAACTGAAATGACAAGCTATTGACCAAAAGAAGATATTTGGAACATATAAATACAAATGATTATTACTCAGGAGATTTAAAGACTACCTACAAATCAATATGAAAAGGGTAAAAAAAGGAATAAGAAGTTCACAGAAAACAAGAATTGAATGGCCAGTTCAAAATTCTGACACAGGGATGACATTTATTGAGCACTAACATATTGTTTCAGATGCTTTCCATCTGTTAACATACTTAAACCTTGCAATAAATGCATGAGGTTGGTACTACTACCTCTTTCCTCTTCCAGAAAGAGAAAGTAGGACCTAGTAAGTGATAAAGCCAGGATTTGGACACCAACAGTGTTGCTCAAAAATCTGCCTCTTGGGGCACCTGGGTGGCTCAGTGGGTTAAAGCCTCTGCCTTCAACTCAGGTCATGATCCCAGGGTCCTGGGATCGAGCCCAGCATGGGGCTCTCTGCTCAGCAGGGAGTCTGCTTCCACCTCTCTGCCTACTTGTGATCTCTGTCTGTCAAATAAATAAATAAAGTCTTTAAGAAAAAATCTGGCTCTTAACTAGTGTGCTATCTTACCAACTTTTAAAAAATGTGGACATTTGACAATATTTATTGTTAGCCATTATAGGGCAAAATGAAAACAACGGTTCACTGCTTGTGGAAGTATAAATCAATACAACCACTTTGTTGGAAAGCAGTTTGACTTTACAAATAAAGTTGAAGGTGCACATTACTTTGGAACCAGCAGTTCCACATCTAGGTTAGTAGCCTAAAGTCTCACATGTGTAAATAAGGAAAATGTACAAGAATGTTCATTGTAGCATTGCTTATAATGCTGGGAAAATACAGTGTGGAATATTCATACAATGGAATAGTAATATGAAATAACCTAGATAAATCTCTATGATGTGATGTTGATGAAGGAAGAAGTTAGGAAAGGGTGTATACAAAGTTTGATGCCATTCATATAATAATAAAGTTTAAAAGCATGAAAACACATGATATACATACATAGTAAAATCATAAAACATGGAAAAAATGAAACTTGGAATTCAGGAAAATGTGTGCCATTGTGAAGGAGAGTGAAAGAATGGGATGACAGTTGGTGCAGGAAGCATCAATCATATCCAGAATATTGTTTGGTTTTTTAAAGAAAATATGGCAAAATATTGAGATATGACACAACTGGGTGGTGAATATATTCTATTATTTTCTGTCCTTTCAGGCTTCAATGACCTGACATACTCATATTTCTTACCTCACCTTTCACTGTATCCCCGTTTCATACTGCTGCCCCATGGAGTCTCCTATCCTTCATTGGTCAAGCTATCTTTCCCCCTTCCACATTTTCATCCATGCTTTCCCTCCCCCAGGAATGCCATTCTCTGCTTAAAGAAAAACACACACACACACACACAAAACAAGCAAACGGAAAACCTCTGTTCATCTTTCATGGCTTGAAATATTTTATTTAGAAAAACACTTGAAAGTATATCCATATTTGTAGCAGCATTATTCGTAGTATACAAATAGTGGAAGTAACTCAAGAGTCCATGAATAAATGGATGAGTAGATAAAGAAAGTGATAGCTACATATAATGGAATATTATTCAGCTTTTAAAAAGAAGGAAATTCTGACACACTCTGTAACAGGAATGAGCCTTCGGGCGCCTGAGTGGCTCAGTTGGTTGAGCATCTGCCTCATGGTTTTGGTTCAGGTCAGGATCTCAGGGTTGTGAAATGGAGCCATGTGTTGGGCTCTGTGCTCAGTGAGGAGTCTCCTGGAGATTCTCTCTCCCTCTGCTCCTCTTCTCTCTTCCTAAAGATATAAATAAATCTTTTTAAAAAATGGCTGAAGGGACGCCTAGGTGGCTCAGTCAGTTGGGTGGCTACCTTCAGCTCAGGTAATGATCCCAGCATCCTGGGATTGAGTCCCACATCCAGCTCCTTGCTCTGCAGGGAGCCTGCTTCTCCCTCTGCCTCTCCCTGCGACTCTGCTTGCCTGTGCTCACTCTCTCTCTGTCAAATAAATTATAAAATCTTTAAAAAAAATTTAAAAATGGCTGAAACTCGAAGACATTATGCTGAGTGAGGTAAGCCAGTCAAAAAAGACCAAATATTGGATGACTTGACCCATATGAGGTACCTAGAGTCATCGAATTCATAGAGACAGTAGAATAGTGATTGTCAGGGGCTGGGGGAGTGGGGTTTAGTGGGGACAGAGATTCAGTTTTTGCAAGATGAAAAGTGTTCTGGAGATGGATGGCGGTAATGGTTGTACAACAAAGTGAATGTGCTTAGTATTACCGAACTGCACACTAAAACATGGTTAAAATGGTGTTATGTATATTTTACCACCATGGAAAATACAAAAGAGAGACACCTGAAAGGCAGCATATGATATTGTCAGAATTTCTATTCAAAGTCCCCTCAGAGGGAGATTCCATCTTGCTTTATCTCTCCACTTCTCTCTCTCATCTTTCTCAGCCCAAGTCCCCAGATAGATGCCTTCAAGCCTTCAGCCTTTTGCCTTCCTCTGCTCTTCTTCCTTTGTGGATGTGTTCTGTTTCCCCAGCAATATGTCCATTTTCCCTCTAAGGAAACCCCATATTGCCTTCCTGCCTTCTCTGACTCTACCTTCCATCACCCCAGTGAGTCACAGTAGACCCCATGGTGCTACCTCCCCTCTGGACCAGACCCTGCCCTCTGAGCCCCGGTCTCACATGAGATTTCCAGCTTTTCCATCTATTTTCATCCCCATTCAAGCTCTGAGCCTGTTTTCAGAGCTGTGACCTCACTTCCTCTCTGTATTCTTCCTGGGCCTGGTGATTTGAATTTGGTATCTTGACCCTGTTCTGAATTGTAACCAGGTTTAACTGAGCTATTCTGCTTTGCGAGGAGAGCTGACTCTTCAGTTCCTGTGAGGGAGCTGTGATGTGATCCCATTTCATCATTTATCAAATCTGGACTTGCTTGTTATCATGAAATCACTTAAAACCTTTAGGGTAGGGTGTTGGGAGAGGGTGATGGGGTTACATTATATGTTTAAATTAAAAAAAACTAAAAAAAACCCCACCTTTAGGGTGATCTATTTAAATGCCTATAAATACTTCTCTATTTGCATGTATATGCATAGAAAATAGCCCAAACTGGTAACAGAAGTTACCAAGGAGAAAGTCATTCATTGAGGTCTGTGACAAGGGCTGATGGAGCAGAGAGGGAAAAATTGACTTTTTAATTCTCCCCTTGTTGAATCTTTTTTTTTTTTTTTTTTTAAAGTAGGCTTCATGCCCTGCATGGAGCCTAGTGCCAGGCTTGAAGTCATGACCTTGAGATCAAGACCTGAGCTGAGATGAAGAGTTAGACACAACCAACTGAGCCACCCAGGCGCCCCTCACCTTCTCGAATCTTTTATAGTAAACATGTGCCATTTTTACAATAAGAATAAACATTTGTGATGAAACTTGGTGTTCTAACTAGTATCATGAGTTCTCAGTTTTTGATCCTGAGATTCTCTCTTCCAGAGGCAGCTGGATGATAGATGAGCTGCTAAGTATAACTTCGGCTTCTAGGAGAAATCATTATACAGAGATGCAGTTTCCAATCCAGTAGGAGAGTGGCAAGGGCAGGGTATGGCTATGGACCCTTTTCCTAATTTGAAAAGGACATTTGTGAAGGAGTCACTGTGTGGATGTGGAGATGAATTATGAGGCTGTCACTCTTGTCCAGCAGCTGCTTCTGACTCTGAAAGCAGTTTAGGGGAGAGCCAAGGGGAATGGAGCCCTACCCTTTTAATTAGCCCCAGGAGCCAGGTAAGGTAAATATTTGTGGCTGAAACTGCATGAATCCGTGGAAGCTGGGATTTCAGCCTAGCTGCATGGTGCTGCCAGGTTGCTATGAGACCCAGAAAGCCAGAGCTACGTGCTGCCTCAGAAGGTGCTTCTGGGTTTAAGAGGAGGAAGAATAACAAGCAGCGTGGTGGTATTAAGGTCTGCATGTTCATGAGGATGATGAGGGTATATCTGTGCCTTATGCTAAGTCACAAATTGTACCTATTTTAATTTGATCTCAATATTGGTTTCTATCTTTAAAAGATCAATACTCCCAATGTAGACACATTTAATTTACTGCATTTATTAACTCATTCTCTGGTTTCCAGTGATATTAAAGTACAAATCAGACTTGCATAGCCCTGCTTAAAACTTTTCAATACTTTTCCATTTCTCTTATAAAATCCTGAGTCCTATAGCTGCCTAGGCAAGGTGACTGAAAAATGTATCATCCAACCTGGGATGGCTTTTAATATTTATGGTGGGGAAACAGGTGTAATGGGGACTCTCCTAGAAAAACCAAGAGGGGGGCTCCTGGGTGGCTCAGTGGGTTAAAGCCTCTGTCTTCAGCTCGGGTCATGATCCCAGGTCCTGGGATCGAGCCCCGCATCGGGCTCTCTGCTCAGCCGGAAGCCTGCTTCCTCCTCTCTCTCTGCCTGTGTCTCTGCCTGCTTGTGATCTCTGTCTGTCAAATAAATAAATAAAATCTTTAAAAAAAAAAAAAGAAAAGAAAAACCAAGAGGTATCCATGAAGCTCTGTTGGATGTAGCTTGTGGCCTCATCTTTTACTATACCCACCTGCTCACTTGGCACTGGGCATGCTGGCTTCCCTTCTGTTGCCTCAAGAAGGTATCTTGGGCTCTTTCTGTCCCCTGGATCGTGCTTTATTTCTCTTTGGGGTCTTAGATGTCAGCTTCTTGGAGAAGCCTTCCCTGACCACCCAGTATGAAGTGTTATTCACTTCAGTATGAAATGCCCCAGTTATTCGGCATTTCATCTCTCTGCACATTTCCATCATCATACCTAACGAACAATGACAAACAAGATCCTGCTCTCTAAGTGTCTTGTTTATGTATTTGTTTATTATCTGCATCATCTGCCAGAATGAAGACAGGGACTTGCTTGACTTCACTGGCCTGGCACAGGGTAGGGGCTCAATAAACACATGGCAAGTGAATGAATGATCAGGTGAAGGTCTTTAAGGTGGACTGAGCGACCCAGCGGTTCCCACTGCTTTGATTCTCATCATATGAGTAAGGTCCATCTTCAGTAGAAGGGAATGAACTAAAACAGAAAAGCAGAGGGGAGAGAGAGAGAAGGGAGTGGGCTGATGTTGGATGAGTCCTTGGTTACAGGCCCTATGGATATACAGTTTATCCTTTACTTCTTCCTTAATGGGGTGAGATTCAAATATATGGTAAATAACCTTTCCTCCCCTTGCTTAACCTTATGTAACTTAGAATTGGGATTGGGGCTCCATTTTTGCAACCAAAGACTTCTAGCAAAACACAATTAACCTATTTCCTTTAGAATATATATTTCCATCCTTTTAAAAGGAAAGTGTTGTAGCAGAATATGTGAACTATGCCCTACTATCTATGTTTACCTTCTTCCTTGGGAAGTTAAGGGAGTGTGTATTAGTTTCCTATTGCTGCTGTAACAAATTGCCAAAAAATTAGGAGCTTAAAGCAACACAAGTTTCTTATCTTACCATTCTGGAGGTCAGAAGCCTAAAATGGGTTGACAGGACTGTGTCTCTTCTGGAGGCTCTAGAAAGGACTGTTTCTTTGCCTTTTCCAGCTTCTAAGGGCTACATGCATTTCTTGGCTCAGGGCTTTCTCACATCACTCTGACCTCTGCTTCCACTGTCACATCTCCATGTCTGACTCTCACCCTTTACTGCCCCCATAAGGACCCTTGTGATTACATTGAGCCTACCTAAATATCTAGGATAAACTCCCCATCTCAAGATCTTTAGTTATATCTTCAAAGTCCCCTTTTCCAGGTCAGATAACATTTATGAATTTCAGGGGTTAGGACATGGGCATCTTTAGCAGGCCTTTATTCTGTCTACTACCATGCAAGGCATGCCTTTTTTTTTTTTTT
>ML100759.1:11917-25060 GCA_003697995.1 Taxidea taxus jeffersonii | reverse complement strand
ACACACACAACGAGAGAGGGAATACGAGCAGAGGGAGTGGGAGAGGGAGAAGCAGGCTTCCCGCCTAGCCGGGAGCCCCATGTGGATCCCAGGACTCTGGGATCATGACCTGAGCCGAAGGCAGATGCCCAACGACTGAGCCACCCAAGTGCCCAGAGACATTTCTTATAAGCAAGTGCAAATAACCATTTCTTGTGTCTCCCAATGTAACTCCGCCTCATCATCTACATTCTGTTTTTTTCAAAAATTACTTTCCTTTATTCCTCCTTAATTTTGTAACTAGAACATTGTATTTGTTTTGAAGTTATGTGTGTAGGGTAGCTACACCTGAGTTTGGCACAGACTAAGGGTGTCAATGCTGGAGATCTAAATTCTGTGTATGCAACTTCCCAGTGGGGTGGCAACTTAATTTCTATGTCTCGGCTTCCTCATCTGTGCAGTTGGAGAGGCTACATATCTTTCTCCAAGGGTCCCTGTGGTGAGGACTGAGTACTCGGTAGACCACAGCGATCTCTGTTTATCTTTATGAGCCAACTGCAGAGAGAAACAGGAATATGAAGTGGAGGGTCCATAGAACTTTCCACTTCCCTATTAAGACCTGATGACATGTTTTGCTCCTGGGTTCCGTGAAGGTTTCCTGCATTCTTGTAAGGTAGTTCCTTTTCTGTCTGCACTAAGTCACGTTTGTTGCAATGAACGTGTAGCCACAGAGGCTTGACGAATGCAGATGAAAGAAGCCTGAATCTCCAGTAACAGCAGCCAGTGAAGCTAAGGACCTACAAGAGGCTGACAGACTCCCGGCCAGCATTTGGAGGTAACGGGACGGTAGACCCGAGGCTTACTTAGTAGACCCTCCCTGAACCGCCCCTGGAATACCTGTGAAGGGACACAGAAATATGGGCACTTGGGACGCCGCTGCACATTAGAGAGGAGAGAGCACCATGGGCCAGAATGGGGGGAAATTTCCATTGACTTTGGAGTGGATGAGGTTGGATTGAAAATTACCCTTTTGAATCCTCCCTCCCTGTGGTCTAAGCCAGCACAGTCATGGATGGCTGGTAAGAGGGTAAGGAGGTCTGACTCACCTCCATTAAAAGTTTCTATTAATAGCTTGAGAACACTTCTCTGAGCAAGCCAACTTGTCATTCATGTGTGAAAGTAACAAAGATGGTCTCAAATAGACAAGGGCTCAAAAAAAAAAAAAAGCACCATTCTAATATCTTTCTGAAAGTACCATTTCCAAGAATAGGAATGCCATGAGGTAAGTATTAAAACCAATTGAATGTATATGTAACTTTTGGGATATGGTTTCAAAATCAACAAAGCAAAAAAAGATTCTTAGGAAAATATGTATATGAGCAAATACTTAACATGTGTTCGGATATTACATGAAAAGCAGGGAGAGGATATGGGGAAAGGAGATCTGTACATCAGTTCTCAACTTCAGTAACTAGAGAATTTTATTTCAACCACGTAGTTCTTAAACTGAGAGGGAACCCCAAGCAGACTTAAATGGGGTATCTATTTCCAAGTCACTTTGGGAGCTAAAAGCAAATCATATACAGCATAGGTCCCAGATGGCAAGAAAACAAAGAGGCAAAGAAAGTAAGAAGGAGCCTGGCAAACAGAAAGCATACATCAAGAAGACTGTGATAGGACCAAGAGTATCAGTAAGATGATCCATGGTTAAGGACACATCTAAATGCTTTAGTACTAATAGACTGCTCAGTGAATAAGCAGGATAAAATACCATATACATATGGATGCGACTGTGTGACGCATGTATAGAAGAATCTGGAAGGAAACTGGGAAAATGTTTAAAATCGTTGCATCGGGGTATATGTGAGTTTTTTAGTTTTATATTGGTTTTGTGTGTTACTGTATTAGACAAGGCTCATTATTGCAAGTAGCAGAAACGGACTCTGGCTCTCTTCCCTCTGCAGGGCAAGCAGACAGGGTGGAGGCTCAGGGAAGAAGTGATGTTGCAGCTTGCAGAACTCCCTCTGCTTCCAAGGGAACATCAGTCTTTTTTTCTTTAAGGCCTTCAACTGATTGAGTGAGGCCCACCCACATTGTGGAGAGTGATCTCCTTTACTCAATGACTACTGACTTCAATGTTAATCTTATCTAAAAATACCTTTACAGCAACATCTAGACTAGCGTTCGACCAAATATCTGGGTACTGCGGCCTAGCCGAATTGAAATGGACAATTAACCATCATAGCAACCAATTGCTGAACCCGGAAACTTGTTGGAATCCTGGCAGCCAGAATGTAGGGGGAGGGAGAAGTCCACCTTCGCTCCTACAGTGAGAATCGGGGCTCTGTGCCTTACCAGTCCTCCTTAGTGAGGGTGCCCAGATACAGGAAGGGAAGCTAAGTGCTTCCAACAATAACAAACATTTGGCCCAGTTATAAACAAAAAATATCTTTTCTCCTCACTAAGGGCTCTCAGGTCTGGCAGTAAGCTTTTAGTGGAATTCATGGACCATGACTCACATTAGCAGGATTTTGTGACTTGACTGTATAACCCAGCAGCTCCTGCTCCCACAATGATTTCCTCTTCCAGACGCTTCCGTGTTGGGCAACCGCGTCACAAGGCCCTGGCCACCCACACCAGAAATCTGGGCTTTTTCTTCAACCCTTCCTCTGCCTCAGCTCCCATGGTCCATCAGTCCCCCATCCCGCCACCTCAAATATCCCTCCTCTTTGTCCTTGTAGCCACCAGCCTGGCCCAGGTTTTCAACATGTCTCCCCTGGACGAGAACCTGAATTTCTCAGTTGAACTTGCCTCCCCTATTTCCTTCTCTGCCTCCGCTAACCATCCTCACGGGCCCTCAGAGCTGACCTTCCCAGAAACGAAGCACGCCCTGCTGTTCTGAGTCGTGCCTGTCTGCCTGTGGGTCCCGTCCATCCCCGGGGTATAGGTCCCATCCCCAAAGTACGGGTCCCCTCCCCAGAGTGTGGAGACAGGCAGCACCTGTTCAACTTGGCAGGTGTAGGGGACTCCTGACACAATTTTCTGATGTTTTGAGATAGAGAGAGGTGCTGGGCTGCGTGGCGTCCCTCCACAAATGAGAACGGAACACGCTGGTGCCCATAAAAACGCAGAAAGCACCAAATTTTTTAAAAATGTATTTTGCCCCCCGGAGGAGGTAAAATGAAGCTTAGATTCACTCCCCTTTGATTCACTTTCTGGATAAAATATTCACTCGGTTTATAGCCCCCGTTGTATATAACTGCTTCTGTGCTCGTGCACGCACATCCTGTCATCCAGCGAAGCTTCCCTGGGCGTCTGCCATCTGTCCAGCACCACGTCGGGCTCGGGATGCACCCAGATGTGTCAGAAAAGGCCCGTCTGCTATGGGTTAGCACATACATCAGTTCTTCCTGGCCACGGGCCTGGTACCGGGCTCAGACTATGAAGTGTCTGCTACAGGAATAGGAACCCATCCCGCTTCTGCTCTCCGAGTCAAAAATTGTCATTTGAACCTTTTATTGGAATTCCATATACACAAAAAAAAATTAATAAAAATGTGTTTACCTCTTTCGCCAGTCTATTAAGAAAGATAAATGGCCAAAACAATGCTGGCCTAGAACTGAGCCACTCTGTAACTAGTCATCATTTAAAAAAAAAAAAAAGCATCTTTTTCTCTTGGCTTCTTTTTCTGCTCAGTATGGTAAATCCATCACCTAAGCTTCTTCCCTTCTCCTTATTTCCATTCTGATTTCTGCATATGGCAGAGGTTACTGAGGGACTTATCTTTAACAGATGGGACAGTTACTCCAACTCTCCAAAATATTTGATAATTGTGGAAAGAAGCACATTTGTGAGACATTATTCCGTGCGTATGATTTTGGCTATGCCACTTTTCGTGGGAAAAAGAAAACATCCTAAAGTTGCTCTCGAAACACCCACCCATCTCATTTAAAAAAAAACATAAAACAAATCCAACACCCATCTGTGTCCTGCTCTCTATTAAATAATCTTAAAATCAAGTGGAAAATGACAGCGGGTAGCAACCAAACCAGGACTTTGTTTGTTTTGATACAGTTGGAAGTGGATGGTTTAAATCAATCGCCATTTATTTTCTTTCTGAGATTTAAACTTAGGTTCTCGTGGCAACAGAAAGTGTAGATGATCTGAAATTTGGGACAACTACCATTTTGGATCCAGCTTCC
Source organism: Taxidea taxus jeffersonii (assembly GCA_003697995.1). NCBI lineage: Eukaryota > Metazoa > Chordata > Mammalia > Carnivora > Mustelidae > Taxidea > Taxidea taxus. The sequence continues at coordinate 20,879 of ML100759.1, read as the reverse complement.
TTCATATGGCAATCTAACCAAAATACCCTTTGTGGTTTCTGCACTGGCAAAAGCCAGGACTGTGTTCCCAAAAATATTAGTAATCTCCAACAGCGAGAATATCTATGGGGGATTTAACAGCCTTCCCAATCAGGTTTCAGTGGTTGTTCCAACTACCTTCTATGGCCCCCCCTGCTTGGCCCTCTGCTCTGGTCATGCTGTCCTACTCCCCAGTCCTTTACTATAAGCCATGTACATTCCTACCACTTTCCTTTCTTGGCTTATCCTGGGCCTGTCACCCTGAAAGAAGGCTCTTTACTCTGCTCACCATCCAAATAATTCCTCCCCCCTTTTACAAAGATGAAACAGGCATCACCTCCTCCTTGAATCATCCCGTGACCACGTGACTTCACAATCTTCCCTTCTAAAAGGACAAGGATTCTCCTCAAATGAGGTGGGGGAAGGGAGACCCTTCACTTTCTCATCATCTTTGAATCTTGGCTGTTGCAATAGCGTTCTAACTGATCCTCCAGTCATGAATCACTTTCCTCTAAAATTCACTCTTAGGGGGCGCCTGGGTGGCTCAGTCATTAAGTGTCTGTCTTGGGCTCCAATCATCCCAGGAGAAGTGTTAAAATCCCCGCTGAGCAGGGAGTCTGACTGAGGGGCTCCATCCCAGGGCAGGAGATGTGTTCTTGGGCCCCCAGGAAGCCAGGAGCTGGAACCAAGACCCTTAAATAAGCTGAAATCCTGAAAGAGCTGTCTTTTCATTAAAAGTAGCTAAAAAACTTCCTTGCTTTCCCAAGAAAACCATAATAAAGTGAACTCTGCCCAGGGTCCTGGAAAAACACCTCCTATGAAATATTGAGGTTCCAAATCTGCACTATGGAGGGGTGTGGAGTTGAAATTTACAGTAACCCCATTATGTGGGAATTTCTAAGCTAAACTTGTAGCATGAAGATTAGTCTCAGGTTGGTGAAACTTCTAGCTGCCTAGAAGAAGAAAATATAAACTACTCTCTAGAGATACTTTCTTAGATGAAAGTACAAGTGATTTTCTCAGGAAAAAAAAAATCTTAAAGAAATAGGCTCACAAACAAAAATTATAAGCCACAAGAGAAAACTCATCATGAACACATCAAACAGAAAGACTAGCAAGAACCTGAGATAATAGCAGAATTGGAAAGACATGATAAAATGAGTGTTTAAAATTGTATTTTAAAGGATATAGAAATCATCATGAAAAGATAACTGTGTTACAATCCAGTAGAATCCAAATAGCTCCTTAAAAATGAAAAAAAAAATCACTTTTAAAGTTTAAAATCCAGTAGGTAGATTAACAACAGAGGTTGGACAGAGCTGGGAGAAAAAAAAAAGTCTTGTATCTTGAAGAAATTTCCCAGAACACAACACAGAGGAAAGTTCAGAAAAAGGGAAAAGGGGGTTAAGGCCCTTGGAAGATTAACCAAGAAGGTCTACCAAACATCAGTTAGCTTTTGCTGCTTAACAGAGTGCTCTGTTCTGGCCATAAATTTATGGCCTCTCAGCTCTGAATTCATACTTTTTGCCAGCTCTGTGAAAATGGATCTGGGCCCTTTATATTATTTAAGTAATATTTAAGTCTTATTTTTCCTTTGACAGATGGCCCGATGTTAAGCTTTGTGAGCACCTAGGAAACACTGCAAAGAGGCAGAACCATTCTTTCTGGTTCTGTGTGCTTGCCATGTGCAAGGCTTCCCCAGCCGTCTACACCAGCACCAGAGTCCAATGTCCAAGCTACCAGACTTGCCCTTCTCCAGTGTCCAGCTCCGGCCAAGTACAGGCACCAGCAGCATCCAGTGCCCAGGAAATAATAGAGAATACACCTACTAACGACAACTGAAATGAATGACAGATCATCATCAAAGATTTTACAAACATTAAAATGATAATCGGGGAGGGGTGCCTGGGTGGCTCCGTCAGTTAAGCATCCGACTCTTAGTTTTAACTCAGGCCATGATTTCATGGATCATGGGATCGAGTCCCGTGACTGGTTCTGCACTCAGCTGGGAGTCTGCTTGAAGATGCTCTCTGGGTCCCCTCCCCCCATTCATGAGCTCGCTCTCTCTCTCTCTCAAATAAATAAATAAATGCTTTTTAAAATATGATAATAAGGGAATATTCTTAACAATTTATGTTAGTTAATTTGACAATTTAGATGAAGTGGAAAAATTCTTTTAAAGACACATATTACCAAAACTAACTCAAGGAAAAAAAGAAAATACAAAGCAACTAAAGAAATTGAATTGGTAACTTTTAGTTTTCCCACAATGAAAATCCCAGGCTTAGGTCTTTGACTTTACAAGGAATTCTATCAAAACTTTAAAGAAGAGGGGCACCTGGGTGGCTCAGTGAGTTAAAGCCTCTGCCTTCAGCTCAGGGCATGATCTCAGGATCCTGGGATCAAGCCCCGACCGGGAGGTCCTTCTCCCTCTCCCACTCACCCTGCTTGTGTCGCCCTCTCACTGTCTCTCTCTGTTTGAGTCAAATAAATAAATAAAATCTTAAAAAAAAAAAAGCCAGCCACAAGAGACTATAACTATTGTACGGTCTCATTTATATGCCATTTTATAAATGACAAAAATATAGTAACAAAAAGTGGGTTGCCTGGGACCAGGATTAGAGAAAGGAAATGTCACTGTAGCCAATCGAACTGAGACTGCTCCTTAACCCTTTCCTTACTGTGTTTCAATGATTTGCTTAGGGGTCCTTTCCCCCGCTGATTTATGAATTCGTCAACAGCAGATAGCCATGGCATTGTTCATCTTTTTTTTTTTTTAGACTTATTTATTTAAGAGAGACTGCAAGCACAAGTTGGGGGAACAGGCAGAGGAAGAGGGAGAAGCAGGCTCCCAGCTGAGTAGGGAGCCCCATGCAGGGCTTGATCTCAGGACGCTGAGTTCAGGACCTGAGCCGAAGGCAGAGGCTTAACTAACTGAGCCACCGACACACCCCATGTTATTCATCTTTTTTTAATTCCCCAGCCGGACACACAGAAGGAATTCCATAAACGCTCACTGACTAGTGATTGATGTGAATCTGGCAAAGCTCATTTAAAACTGTAACTTGATCCTGGGTGGCTCAGTAGGTTAAGGGCCTGCTTTCGACTCAGGTCATGATCTCAGGGTTGCGGGATCAAGCCCCCCCATCAGGCTCCCTGCTGGGCCAGGAGTTGCTTCTCTCTCTGCCTCTCCCCTGTCCAGAGCATGTGTGCCCTCTCTCTCTCTCTCTCTCTCTGAAATACATAAATAAAATCTTTAAAAAACAACAATAACAACAAAAACCTATAGCTTGATGCCACATTTAAAGAAAGGCCCTTTACAGGTTCTTACCTTCCCTTGCTCCTTATTTATGAAATAAAAGAATCCTTTTTTTTAAGGGTTAAAGATGCAAAGGACACCACTTTCCATAACACACAAAACAAGAAAAGCACAGTTTCCTTGGAATCACAGCTGGTCAAGATGCCCCAGCCCGAATGATAGCATTGTGCGTCTGCGTCATCTCAAGAGGGTCCTCCTGGGTTCTTCAGGAGATCTGCAGATGTAGGGTAACTATGCGGTCTAGGCTAGAGCTGCAGCTGGGGGCACTCCCCACTCTGCCCTCCAGAAGTTTACAGTGCTATATTCCTGTATACAGTTATATTACTATAACTCGATTATAATAAACTTAATAACTAAAAAGCATAACTGGAGTACTTACAGATGAAACACTACTAATGCAGGGTCAGACGATGAGGACATAGAGGAAAACCCAGTAGAAGGCAGGGAAGGACAGTGGGCCACATCCCGAAGTGGACACTAAAGATATGGGGTCAATCTGGATGGCTGATGTTGGGCGCCCTTCCCTGGAGGACCCATTTTTTTTACAGTAAGAATCAGATTTCATACTTGGAAGGAGAATATAGATGGTGATTCATTACTCAAGATGTGCCTTATTAATTATATTGTTCCCAGAGATTAGTCCAAATTTGTGTTCATGACCTAATGCTATGTAACAAATTACCCCACTATTTAATAGCTAAAAACAGCAAACATTCATTTAGGGTACAACTTAGCTGGGTGTCCCAGGCTGTCAGCCAGGGCCAAAGTCCTCTCACAGCTCACTCATGTGACTGTTGGCAGACCTCAGAAGGTCTCAGGAAAATCTGAGCTTATCCATGTTTTTGTGGCAGATCCCAGCTCCTCGCCATGAGGAACTCTCCAGCGGCTGCCAGGATGTCCTCATGACATGGCAGCTGGGATGAGAGAGAGAGTGCGCCAGAGGTTTCCGAGGTGGAAACCACAGTCTTTTTAGAACATCCACGTCTTTGGCCCTGTTCTATTCATCAAAAGCAACCCCGTAAGTTCAGCCCACCCTCAAAGGGAGGGATTACACAAGGGAATGAATAACAGGAGGGCATCACTGGAGACTATCCAGAGGCAGCCTACCATAAAAGCCTACTGGACTCTTCAAGAAAATGTGTTCGGTGAATGAAAGAGACAGGAGCAGACTGCCTTTGAACTTGACCTGATGTTCTTCCACGAGTCTCCACTCTGTGGTCCTTACTCCATCAGATTTTGACCTCACCAAGCTTCCACATTCCGTGAATCAATTCCCTAAAATAAATCTCTCTCTCTCTCCTGCTCACTCTCTCTCTCTCTCCCCCCACACACCCTGTTGGTCCTGCTTCTCTGGAGAAACCTAAGGGGCATACTAGGGGACAGGAGACCTGGGACAGATTCTTCCTGAGTGCCCTTAGAAGGAACCAACCAACGCTCACGTGGGACTCGAAGCCTCCAGTACCCAAGGACAATACATGTCTACCGGGTAAGCCTCTCGGTCTGTGGCACATTGCAAGGCGGCCTGAGCCCCCCAACACGCCCTCCTGATTCAGTGGGAGCATCTTCCTCTCATAGCACAGGCCACGTCTTTGTGCGGCGGGGACATCATGATTCTTCACACTCCATTCTCTGTAGCGTGTGAAGAAACTCATCTCTGTTTGGAAATCCTCATGATGCTGTCAAGAAATATAATACCACGTGAACGGTAGAGAAGCTTATACCCACCCCTGTAAAAATAGTTTTCAGAGGTCAGCAGAATCTTCCAGAGATGACCAAGAAAGGGCCCCGGAGCTGTGGCAACGTTGACGGTGTCAGCTCATCGAAAGACCTGACTGGGCTGGAAGGGGTTGGGTCGTTTGTTTCTCTTTTACTCATCCCAGATGCTGAATTTATTTTTTTTCTCCTGCGTCACTTGCCATTTTGCTGAGTATAAAAGGCAAAAAAAAAAAAAAAAAAAAAATTAAAACTCTTTTTTTGTTTGTTTATGCTAACATTTCTCAAGTTTCATATGATTTTATGGAGCTGGAAATGACCCCCAAACACCCTAAAATAATGTTCAAGTGATCGGAACATGTATTTCAAGTAATCTCTATACCCGATGTGGGGCTGGAACTCACAATTCTGAGATCAAGAGTCGAATGCTCTAGCAACTGAGCCAGCCAAGGGTCATGATCGGAACATTTCAATCACCGTGTTATTAAATTATACTTCTAGGTTTAGTATCTTAAATACAGTCATTTTATGTTCAAATTGCGAGTGGATTCTCTTGCTGTCTCAGGGACTTTGGAGCTGGAAAAGACCCATACAAATATAAAATTCTTTTTAGTTCAGTTAAAAATTTATAATTAAAAAAATTGGTTTTCAGAGCCTTTAAGTATGCAAAGCTCTGCATCTTTAATGAAAGAGCCTGTTCCCGCACCACCGGACATACAGACCACATCTTTCCTGAGCCGCTAGGAATTCCTGTGTTCGTGGCCACACTGCACAGGCCTTGGTCTTTGGCCCTGCCGCAACACTTCCCCAGGAAATCCCTCCAACATCTCACATCTTTTCTCTGCTCTATTATCTCGAAATCTTCATTTTCAGACCTAAGTTCTCTGTAGAACGCCATTCCCCATTCCAAATATCTTCGGAGTGTTTCCGTTTAGACATCAGCCCTTAAGACTGAGTCAGGCTCAGCCCAGCCAATGCGGGGATCTGGAGCCAAGAATTGGACCCCTCCTCTGGGTGAAGGAGACCTGAGATAGGACAGAAAGGGCTACAACCCAGGAAGAAGCCCTCTAACACATCAAGGCTAAAGGATAAGCTGCAGACACTAGCAGGCCAAGCAAATATCTGGCATTGGAGAAGAATTTGCAGAAAGGCTTTGCAAGTCTAATCCACATCCCCTCCAATAATCATTAAAATTGTGCATTAAAAGTTACCCTCACTGACCCTCATCCCCTTGCTACCCCCACTTCTGAGACTCTCCAGGGTTTTTGGGCCATGGCCCATGAAATTTTTCTTGACAAAGATCATGTTCGTCCCAGATGTGCAGAAAGCCAGCTGCAGAGAAAGGGAGTCAGACATTGGGTTCCTCCCCAGCACCCATTTTTATCCATGACTTCACTGTTCTCTAGCAAAATTCGTGTGTGACATGCCAAGAACAGTCTCCAGCACCCCGTGGGTGCTAAGAAAATGTTAGCAATTACTACTATTCAGCAGTGGGACCATAGCTACCTGAATTTTTCCCTTTCCACCATAGGCAAGCAAAATTCGCCACCCCGAAATGTGTCTCTATGGCATGTGGATTATTATTTTTTTAATAAAGATTTTATTTATTTATTTATTTATTTATTTATTTATTTATTAGAGAGAGAGAGAGCACAAGCTCAGGCAGACAGAGAGGCAGGCAGAGGCAGAGGGAGAAGCAGGCTCCCCACCGAGCAAGGAGCCCGATGTGGGACTCGATCCCAGGACGCCGGGATCATGACCTGAGCCGAAGGCAGCTACTTAATCAACTGAGCCACCCAGGCGTCCCAACATGTGGATTATTTTAGACAGATTGTTTTTAAGAAACAGAAGGCTCAGGGAGAAACTTTGACTTTCCTCCTAACTGCCTGATAGAATTCAGGCAAATGACCTGCTCCAGGAAGGGAGCCATCACGGTAGATAAGTAGAGTGTAACATGAGCTGGGTATGGTAGGCAGGGAGGAAATTAGCAGTGTGCTTGTTAAAATTCCTCTCTTATGTCCCACTGTTTAGGAATGGCCCGACAAACCTTTGGTTTTTTCGTCTTCCTGTGAATTACCTTCCTTCTTTTTGAACTCCCAGTTCAGTTCAAAAAAGGTTCAAAAAGAACTTCCTTCTTTTTGATGTCCCAGATCCTTACCCCTTTCTCTTTACATCTGGATGTCATATAAGCCTCAATTACCTGCATGGGGGCCTTGGATTCCCAAGGAGGCCCAATACATACACAACTGAATGTGATTTTTCTCCTGTTAATCTGTCTCATGTTGGTTAAATTCTTAGACCAGCCAAAAGAATCTAGAGGATAGAGTAAAATTTTTCCTCCCCAATACGGCTTGCATATGATTGGCCCCTAAGTCCTGTGCACTCTACCCAATAAAATGATTTGATGTCTAGGATTTATTAAATATAATAGGGGAGGCAAACAGCAGGTAGGTGCAGGAATGGGTCAGCCAAGGGTTGATGACATCTGGGTCTGGGTAAGGGGTATGTGGAAGCTCTCTCTCTGACAAATAAATAAATAAAATATTTTAAAAAATAATGCTCTGCTTTTGCTGTCTTGAAATTCTTTTTTTTAATAAAAGAATACGCAAAATATTTGTCAAAAATTCTAAAGAATAAATCACATAGCCATTAGAAAGAAATTAATATTTTGTGCAGTTACTTTTCACGTCATTGCTACAAATTTGAGATCATGTCAACCATCTTACTCTTTTCCCACACTTTGACCTAACTAGTTAAAGTTTCCTTAATCTCTTTACCTGAATAAGTATTTACCCTTGCTTTGAATTAAGTATTTTATTATTCCATTGATCCCTCTATAAACTTGTTAGGTATAATCAGACACAAATGACTAAATCATAGATACTTAATAGAGTCTAATAAACTATAACCTCAAATTCTAACACCTTGAACACTTTTAATTCTATTGTTACCCTTATTGACTTCTGTATTATGGTTATCATTCACTTTAATTCTACATATATTTTAATTTCCATGAGGCATTTCTAGTATTGCTTCACAAAACAATATTCCTTTATATTTATCTATATATTATCTTTTTTATTATTCTTCATTCCTTTCTATATTTTCAGTTCGATCTGGGATTATTTTCCTTTGGAATGAAGAACTCACTCACTCTAGTGTTTTTTTCTAATTCAGTGCTGCTAATAACAATATGTTTCAGCTTAAGCTTGTTTTAAGAAATCTTTATTTGGGGATGTCTGCGTGGCTCAGTCAGTTAAGTGTCTGCCTTTGGCTCAGGTCATGATCCCAGAGTCCTGGGATCGAGTCCCGAATTGGGCTCCTTGCTCGGCAGGGAGGCTGTTCTGCCTCTCCCTGCTTGTGTTCTCTCTCTCTCTCTCTCTGGCAAATAAATAAATAAAAATCTTTTAAAAAAATAAAATAAATCTTTATTTGGGGGCAGTATTGCTGCTGGGTATAGAATTCTGTTTTATTAAGAGATTTCTTTACCACTTTAAAAATGATGTTCCACTGATGTCTCTCTCATTTTATTTATATTGAGATCTCAGCTATCAGCTTTTTTCTTGTGAGTTTGGCTTCTTTAGTCTTTAAAATCTTCTTCATTATCTTTATTCTTTAGACCATAGTGTAACTTGTTGTTTACTGTGCACTTACTTTGCTTAGGGGATGTGGAGTTAAATGAAAATCCAATCTGTGGATTGATATCTTTCATCAATTTGGAAGGCTTCTGTATTTTCTCTTCTGATATCAATTCCTCTCTACATTCTCTCTATTCCCCTTTTAATCACATCCCATTTATCTTTTAACTCTGTCCTGAATTCTCCAACATTGTTCACCCTGTGTTTTTGTTGGGATCTTTGCTTTTTTTTTTTTGCTTTATTTTAAATTTTCTTACTTTTTCCAGCTTTTTTT
>ML100759.1:0-11517 GCA_003697995.1 Taxidea taxus jeffersonii | reverse complement strand
ACTTTTTTTTTTTTTTTTTAAGATTCCATGTGTTGGTGAAATCATGTAGTATTTGTCTCTTTGTATCTGGCTTATCTCACTTAGTATAATGTCCTCCAAGTTCATCTATGTCATAAACATAAGGATGTCCTTTTTATGGCTGAATAATATTCCATCATATTGCATTTTCTTCATCTACTCATCTGTCAAAGAACATTTAGGTTGTTTCCATAACTTGGCTATTTCAAATAATACTGCAATGAACATGGGAGTGCAGATATCTGTTCAAGATAGGGACTTCATTTCCTTTGGATATATGCCCAAAAGTGGGATTGCTGGATCATATGGTAGTTCTATTTCTAATTTTTTTGAGAAATCTCCATACTGCTTTGCATATGGCTGCACCAATCTACATTCTTACCAATAGTGCTCAAGGGTTCCCTTTTCTTTAGACCCTCTCCAGTATTTGTTATGTCTTATCTTTGCTAATAGCCATTCTAACAGGTATGAAGTGGTATCTTATTGTGATTTCTATTTGAATTTCTGCGATGATTAGCAATGTTGAGTGTCTTTTCACATGCCCATTGGCTATTTATATGTCTTCTTTGGAAAAATGCCTATTCAGATCCTCCACCCATTTTCTAGTCAGTCTATTTGGATTTTTGCTATTGCATTATGTGACTTCCTTTACATTTTAGATATTAACGCCTTAGATATGTGATTTGCAAATACTTCTCCCATTCCATAGGTTGCCATTTCATTTTGTTGTTTCTTTTGTTGTGCAGAGCTTTTTAGTTTGATGTAGGCCCTCTGACTTATTTTTGCTTTTTTGCTGTATTTTTGGTGTCATACACAATAAACCTTTGCCAAGCCCAAAGTCAAGATTTCCCCTACATTTTTCTAGAAGCTGAAGGCAGAGGCTTAACCCACTGAGCCACCCAGGCACCCCTTGGATCCCTATTTTAAGTGAACCAGCCCTGCTCAAAACATAGGTATCTACTATAACTGTGTTACAAAATTATTCACTTCCTTATCGTTTCCATCAACTCAATCTACTGAATATTTATCAGGCTGGTTTTAAGCAAAGAACCAAGAGCCTCTTAATCCTCCCCCCCAAAATTAATTTTTTTAGATTACATTTTCAAAAGTACATGCTAAGTTCATCTCTAACTGTTACCTTCTATTACCTTCTAGTGGGAGACATTTCAGGCAAAGGATAATTATGAAGTGTGCTAGCTCTGGGGTAAGCATTTTGGGGTTTGAGATCGGGGTAGCAGGGTTGAACAGACTCTCCAGAATCGTTCTGCTTTTCAGATCTCTTCCTTTCTCTTTAGTTCGGAAACCACAAGTTCTCTAAAATACAGGTGATTCTCCCAGTGGTTCTCATGGAAAGAGTATGAGAGTTTCGTTTCCAGGAAGAACACAGGTGGCTTGTTTAGTAAGAGTAAATAGTCCGCCATGACTGCCTTGGGGCCTCTGAATGTGGTACTAGGATGCGTGTCTTATTTTCCTTATATTTCCAATTCTAAGGGAACACAAAATACATTTCTTTCACAACTTTGAGCTTATCTACCATAGTTATTTGCACACTATAGGTTCACAATAAAGATGTTGTGAATGAACTAAAAAGCAGCTAATAGACCAAACCAGTCCGAATAAGAGCCACTGTTTCTTGAACGCCTAGCGAGTGCCAGAGCTCAGCGTGTACCACTACAGTCAGTGAACAACTGTCACTGAAGACCATAACTTTCCTTTGCGAATATTGACACGGACAGGTATCAGCTAGATAGCGACTGTTTCTGAGAATCCTATGTGTTTCTGAACGGCTACTAATTTAATACTTTTAGAAATTGAGCTGAGAATTTCTCTGTTTCTCTAATATTAAACTTGTCACCTATTTTGAAACTAGGTGGAGCTTGTGTTTATACAAACTACGAATGTCTCTGGCCTTTTTCACTTAAAAGAATATTTTGCATTTTGACATTTCTTGACTTAATCAGAGGTTTAATGACCGACAGAAGAATTGCTGAGGCACCTGTGAAAATGCTGAGAAGCTTGAGATGCTAGGCACCTCAGGGAAGACATTAAGGATATCCCAGGGGATAAACGGAACAACAGTGAGGATGGAGAAAAGAAAGAAATGCCATGGGAGTGAGCAAATACAGGTCAGGATGTGGATGATGGAAAAGCTGTAATTACTATGGAACAACGTGTTCGGAATATCATTATAGATCTGAGAACTGTGATTAGAAGTCAGCACCAGGGCAGCTCAGGCGGTTACGCATCTGACTCTTGGTTTCAGCTCAGGTCATGATCTCAGGGTCCTGGGATCGAGCCCCGCATCCAGCTCTAGATTCAGTGGGGCACCTGCTTAAGATTCTCTCTCCCTCTCTACCCTTCCTCCCACTCATGCTTGCTCTCTCTCTCAAATAAAGAAAGAATTCAGCACCACAGTGGGGCCCCCCAAGTACAGAGACATTAATAACTATTAAGATCTTTTAGGACAGGTGCACCTGGGTGACTCAGTGAATTAAGCTTCTGCCTTCAGCTCAGGTCAGGATCCCAGGATCCTGGGATGGAGCCCCACCCGTGTTGGGCTCTGTGCTCAGTGGGGAACCTGCTTCTCCCTCTGCCCCTCCCTCCCCACTCATATTCTCTCTTGCTCCCTTGCTCTCTCTCTCAAATAAATAAATATGAAATCTTTTAAAAAATAAAGACAATGATTTTTTTTAAGATTTTATTTATGTATTAGCTAGAGAGAGAGAGTGAGCACAGGCAGAGAGGCAGAGGGAGAAGCAGGCTCCCTGCCGAGCAAGGAGCCCAATGTGGGACTCGATCCCAGGACGCTGGGATCATGACCTGAGCCGAAGGCAGCTTCTTAACCAACTGAGCCACCCAGGCGTCCCGAAAATGATCTTTTAAGACAGCATACTACTGGGTTAAAGGCCCTTGCACTGAATCTCGTAAACAAGCCGTAGGGCAGCATCTCTGTAAAGGAGAGCTCAGAGGGTCAAGATTAGATAAACTGCTCCACTTCACACAGGTGGACGCAGCAGAAATAAGTTTCCAGCCACGGGCTGTGCAAATCCAGGGCCCACCTGCTCACCATTCAGCACTCAGCAGCCGGTGGCCTTTCTGCTCAAAGGCCTGGGAAGGAGCAAGACTTCAGGGACAGAAGCTGTCATTCGCATCTACCAGCTCTAAATCACCGGAGTAGCGGCAAATACCCTGCATTGGTGTTGGCGATCACTGTCGTTAGAAGAGCCTCCCATAAAGGAACCATGTGTGCATGCATGCAGGTGTGTAACTGCATGTGCGTGCACGAGTGTGTCAGGTGGGACTTTTAGCTTTGAAAGTAACCCCGTAGTCTGTGACTTGAGCAATGACATGTGAGCTCGCAAAAGTCCTTTGCACCCCAACTCTCCTTGCTCCTGCTATCACTCACCTCGTTGTGCCCAATCACTTGTCTATGAATGCAGTGTGAGGACTCACACCAGAGCGTCCACAGCAGGTCAGAGAAGCAAAGCAATGTCCTAGGGCGCAGTTTTAGGGTCCACAGGGATGCTGGAACCTGGGAGATTTGGGAAGCCAACTGGTTAGCTGACGTTACTGTCACTGCCGCCATCTCAACGTCCTGTCCCAGCCTTCGTTCTGGGAGTCAGGTGCACTCACACGGAGCAAACAGGCAAGCACAGAACCAAGAGGGAGCAGCCCTTGTCGCAGACTTACTCTGCCCGGCGGGGCCCCCTCTGCCGTCCGTCCGGTCTCACTGACCTCCAGCCTCTTCCCGCCCCGACCCTCTGTCCCTGCCTCCCCGCTCAGATCTTAGCAGAGGGGCTCCTGCTAGATCTCCAGGTCTGCACACTATTTCCAACCATTATACGCGGACTGTGTATAATGTCCTCCCAGACAGAGGAAGAGAGAAGTGACTGAGTCAAAACGGAACAAAAACTAAAGCCAACCAATTAGCTAAGCAACCCAAACAAAAGGACGTTCACTTTCATATATAACCACCGGCGAGCTTAACACCAGCGGAAAGCCTTATATAAAATAACGTCTCTCCCTTCACCTTATCTCCTTCCCCAGCTGGATTTTCCACCAGAGCACTTCCTGAAACACCTGACACCTTACATATGCACCGTGTGCCTTGTCTCCCCCATCCCTTACCTAGTGTCTGTTCTGAGGCAGCAGGGACTTTTCCCTCTGTCAATATCTGGTACAAGGTGAAGACTTAATACACGTGTTGTGATCGGAAAGGCACCTGTCACGCCCAGTCTTGCCATTTTCAAGGTCACCCTTGAGGTTCACTTCAACTTCATACAGCTCACCAAATGAGAGAAGATACAGTCGTGCATCAGACCCAGGCCCACTCTGGGAGTCCCGACTAGTCCCCATGCTTCCATTCTCCGACATGGGCAGGAGGGGACAGTCATACAGGTCCCCCCCACCATTCCACATTAGTTCTCATAGCTTCATATTCCTGCAATAGTTTCCCATCAGTTGACCCAGCACTGAGTCGTGTTCTGAGCTATTGAAATACAAGGAGAATCTAATTTTGACTTGAGAAACTATCGGGAAGGTTAATAATGGTATTTATTGAGTACTTATTAGGTATCAAACATCGTGCAAAGTCCTTTGAGTTCATTATCTAGTTTAACGCACACAGCAAACCCCTGACATAGGTGCTATTATCATTCCCAATTTGCAGCTCAGGAAACTGAGAATGAAAAAGTTCAGTAATGTGCCTGAGATTACATGGGTTGTAAGTAACAGAATCCATACCTGTTGACAGGAAACTCTGCTCCTCAAGAAGGAAGGAGGAGAAAAGAAAAAGAAAGAGGGAATGGAGTGGCAATTGCATTTGTGTTTTCCTGAACCACAGAGTTGTATCTAAGAAATTCTAGTTTTTAAAAGATGAATTTTAAGGGCACCTGGGTGGCTCATTCGGTTGAGTGTCTGACTCTTGATTTCAGCTCAGGTCTTGATCTCAGGGGTCGTGGGTTCAAATCCTGCATTGAGCTCTGCAGTAGGTGAGGAGCCTACTTAAAACAAAAATAAAATAAAAGATGAATTTTAAAACATTTAGCGGTGAAAAATGAGTTCGGGGCTGGAGAGTTTCTGCATTACAACAATGAAGTCACTAATTTCTTTCTTTTTTTAAAAATATTTTATTTATTTATTTGACAGAGAGATCAGAAATAGGCAGAGAGGCAGGCAGAGAGAGAGAGGAGGAAGCAAGCTCCCCTCAGAGCAGAGGGCCCAATCCGGGGCTCGATCCCAGGACCCCGGGATCACTACCTGAGCCAAAGGCAGAGGCCTTAACCCACTGAGCCCCCCAAGGTGCCCCTAAAGTCACTAATTTCTTTAGTGAAAACCAAAGTGCTTTAACTTCCCGAGTGTATAGTAGTCATCCCAGCTATACATCTCTGAACAAACCCAGACAGTCCATGGCTGTTCTCCTCTTGCCACCGGCTGTGTCCCTAGCACAGGTTTCCAAGGAACCCCTATCCCTCCACGTCCCCGGGATGACAAGAGTGCAAAACGTAAACAGAACAGCTCCATTGCTCTGGCTACAGGCTCTTTTTCCTTTTGAAAGTGCAATCTCGTTATAACGAAAACCTGTCTGCAAATACCAATTCCTTTGCTCATCAGTTGTGCTCATGTGAGCACTAGAAGCTCTGGCTGTTGAGGAAATGCTTGCCAGACTCAGTGCTGGGGCTGGGGATTCTGTGGAAGGTGCCACCTCTGAGGCAGGATGTCAAGGGAAGGAGGTGGAGGGAGGCAAGAAAGAGGCATGAATGGGTTTTTCCAAATGAAGCAGAAAACAAAAGCCATCTGCTTCCCGACTTCACCCAGAGCTTTCCGGGACTGTACCGAGTGAAGTCAGCTTTTTTGTCTGGGAGAAGCTGCTGCTCCCCTGGGCCTCTGGATCTTGTCAGATGACAGAAAACTGTGTCATGTTTCTTCTGTTCTTCTGTGTGGGTGGGTGGTTCTTCCAGGACTGGAGTCCTTGTCCCGTTTTTAACAGTGACTGTCCTTACCCTCACAAAACTCCATTCAAACCTCTCACCTAAAACATTGGTAGTTTGATAACGACACGTTTTGGAGACCTGTCATAAGAGAAGTGGGTTCCTGTCCTTGCTCTGGCTTAATTCACGGCCATGAGTGAGTCCCTTAACCACTCTGGTCTCGTTTCTGCACCTGCAAGTCAGTGGACTGGGGTTTTAGAATCCCATGGCCTTGGTCCTTACATCCAAGACAAACAAAAGCCAGCCAATAACTAGGAAGTACGTAAGAGATGTGCGCTTCAATGAGTCACACTAGAGAGATCTTGAGCATAATTAAAATCTTTATTTATTGCATTTTTAACATCTCCAATAAATACTGCTCAGCTTCACAACTTCATTTTCCTACACACCAGCCAAGAGCAACGTTATAGCATGAAATTACTTCCTAAAACTTGGTAGAGGGATAACATTTTTGAAGATTTATTTTTCAAAAAACAGGATATTGTTGAGTCATAAAATTTGTGGAAGCTTGTATTATGCAATGGTTCACATTAGCATGGGTAATGATGGGACAGTGGTTTTCAGATGTGTTCCACAGAATCCCAAGAGTTGCTCGAGAGTAGACTCAGGCAAATGCTATATTGCTTAACTTGTGATTCATAACTCCTGTCATTTATTCATTTACTCATTCATTTCCACACAGTTCTTTGTTTTTTTTGTTGTTGTTTTTTTTTTAAAGATTTTATTTATTTGTGAGAGAGAGAGAGAGAGAGAGAGAGCGAGCACAGGCAGACAGAGAGGCAGGCAGAGGCACAGGAAGAAGCAGGCTCCCTGCCAAGCAAGGAGCCCGATGTGGGACTCGATCCCAGGACGCTGGGATCATGACCTGAGCCGAAGGCAGCTGCTTAACCAACTGAGCCACCCAGGCGTCCCACCACACAGTTCTTTGAATGGGGTCTTCCTGTGAGCTAGGTGAGCAGGGGCGTGTGTGAGACAAGACCATGGAACTTCTTCTCCTTAATATCCTTACTGTCTGACGGGGAGGCAGGCAAATGGTCACTCCGATGAATTACAAACTGAGATAAGTTTCCAAAGGCAAGGAAACCAGTACCAGGAGAACTTATATGGACAGAACTTAACTTAAACTGGAGGCCAGGGAGATTTCCCTGAGAACTGTAACCACTAAGACTGTTCACGGGAGCTCTGAGACATGAGTGGGAGGTTCGCTGGGATGTGGGTGGTGTGGTGGGGAGGGTAGATGGTTGGCGGCTGGGGAGTATTTTAGACAAAGGAACAATATAAGCAACATAATTTAGGAGTCCCAGCACAAAATGAAATTGTGAGACCCTTTGTTCAAACTGATTAAGAATTTAAAGATGGTGAGAACAGAGCATTAAAGCAAGGATAGGGTCCATCTGGACACAGTCCCTTTAGCACAGGTCACATGCCCGCCCAAGAAGCTGGTCCTGGTCCTTTCCCTGGAAGGGAGTGTGCTGCTTAGGAGTTAGGAGGAAGGAAGAGACCACTGTGGTTGAAGCAGAGCCTGGGGGGTGCCTGGGGGGCTCAGTGGGTTAAAGCCTCTGCCTTCGGCTCAGGTCATGATCCCAGGGTCCTGGGATCGAGCCCTGCATTGGGCTCTCTGCTCGGCAGGGAGCCTGCCTCTCCCTCTCTCTGTGAAGCAGAGCCTGGGACGGTGGAATGAACAAGAGGCGAAGATCAGGCCCACATGAGGATTACATCAGTGACCACGCTTCCGGGCTCTATAAACCACGGGTCAAGAATATACATGGCGATTCACTTTTATTTCACTATTTATATCGATTTGCATTGGTTATTCTGCATTTGGTGTCTCCAAATGAATCCAAGCCTATAGAAATTGATCAAGTAGGAAAAAGCCCAGGAAAAGCTGGTCTTCCGGCTTTCCTGGTGCCAGGTGCCCAAAATGATCGGTTGCCCAGAACTTCTCAGCTGAGCATGCAGAATGCACAGGTCATAGGAGCGACCTTGACTTCCTAGCAAAACATATATTATTGAATGGGCTGCAGGCACCCGTCCTTGGTTTTCAAATTTAAAAGAATATGGAAACCTCCGTACTTATATTATTCCTTGAGTTCAGATCCTGGCTTTTCCACATACTACTGCGTGTTCTTAGTTGTTTGTTAAAATGTAAACTCATTCTTAAGATAAAGCAATACATCTTTATGCAAAACTTCTGAATACCATCTGGTGAATCTTTTCAGGAATTTCCTAGGCATAGACAATGTATTTTTAAATTTTTTACATCAAAGGATTGCATGATAATGTTCTTTTTACCTTTATTAATACCTCGTAAAATAGAACCATTTTCTTACGGGCTTCCTAGTATTTCATTTGGTGGATATACCATATTTATTGAGATAGTCCTGTCAAACATATCGGTTGCTGTCTGTCTGGGGTTCTCACGAGGCAATGGTTTATTAAGCATCTTTCACACTTACACAAGTTGGACAGCAGGATAAATCCCTAGAAGTAAAGCCACTAGGTCCACCGTTATGGTCATTTCCAATGTTGACAAATATGACAAATTAACTAAGTTATTTAAGTGAGCCTTGATATCTTCATGTCTAAACAGTGGACAATAATGGTTTCCTCAAAGCTGCCTATAAGGACTCAGTGAGATTAAGGCATGTGAGAGCCTACTATAGGGCAAGCAGGCTGTCAACAAACGTTGGTCTCCAACTTTCCTTTTACTTAGGAAAGACTGTTAGGGAATATTATGAAGACTATCGCTTCAGCCTGACCTCAGCAAACAAACATTCACAGTGCTCTGGAGCACCGAATCTTTTCAAACTCCATTGTTGAATGTAACTAGTGAAATCTCTGAAGGTCAGAGAGACTATTTTCGAGAGGACACAAATTTGACCTTATCTCTAAATACTTCTTTCCTAGACTAAGGTTGATCTGATTTGATAGCTGCCTCTTTTAACATATATCCCTGATAATAAAAACAAAATGTACTGAACTAATACACCAATTCGAACTAATACACCAATTAAGATCTGTCTCCTGGTCATGTCTTTGGTACTTGAGTGAAAATCTTGCCACTCAAGTTGATTCATTCATTCATTAATAAAACCCATATATCTACCCCAAAGAGATACATTTTGACCAAAAAAATGGAAATTTTTAGACCTCTCATTTCCACTTCGGGAAGCCTCTTGTGTCTCCCTCGAACCTCTGAGACCCTGAGGCATTTTTAAATTTATCAAGAGTCCAGAAGGAGGTTAATGGGACATCTCAGAATGAAATCCCCACATGTCCCGGCCCAGAAGCTCCAGCTGGGATCACAGCCTGTGGTAACCTCGAGGCTGGAGACAGAAGCTCCTTGGAGGGTGTCACAAGCATACCAGAAGGCCGGGCACCCGAGTTGTGTCTTTTCACAGTGTCAGCTTTATTCAGTCGTTAACGTGGTTGTAAAGCAGCTTCAGGCTTCCAAACTCCGTGACATTTCACTCGGCATTTAATTGGGCTTCATACACGTCGCACAAGACAAGCTATAATACAAAGTCGCACCACAGACAAGATCCCAGAAAGGTGAGAAGTTAATGAACCAAAGCGAAGTCAGTCCCTGGGCACCGCGGAGAGGAGGACTCGGCCCGGTCCGGACCAGCCCTCCGTGCTCACCGCTCACTGTGTCCAAACCGTGGAGGATCTCTGTTCCGCTCGGAGACCACGCAGGCAGGGCCTTCTGGGGCAGCTGCCTCTCCCACGGGGCCAGGCGGGGAAGGTCAGCGTCGGAGAGTCCGACCGTCGGCTGCACAGGTCGTCCCTTCGGGAAGGAGTTCAGTCAGCCCTGGGCCTTTGCAGGCCTCTTCTGGCTCCAGTGATCATCAGCCCCGGGTTCTTCCAGGTGCTGTGGCCTCACTGATGGTCAGTCTCTGGGGCTGCCCATCTGTGCTGGTTTGAGTGAGAGCTGGGGTCAGCTGCGGGGCCCTCGGCCACTTTCCTGATTAGCTCACTACTTGACACCAGTGACTCCATCTTGCTCTCCCCATCCTACCCCATGATTACTCATGACTAATTCCTAAGGGTCATGCGGGAATCAAATATGTTTTTAAGCACTATGGTTTTACTCTGCTATGGATATAGGCAAATCTAAGATATACAGTCATGGTTCCAATGAAAATCGAACAAAATCAAATCAACCTCGAATCATATGAAATCTTTAACTGACAACATAGAAGGAAAGTCACAACAGATCAAAACAATTTAGACAAACTTGAGTCAAATAAAAGTAAATCAATTTAGAGTAAAGCAAAATCAACTAAGGATTAAATCGAATATCAATTAAGTCAGGTTATAAAGTCAAATCAGGATCAAAACTCAAACTCTAAGTCCTATTTAATAAGAATTAAGTCAGAAACCAAACTAAATCTGAATTAAATTAAGGTAAGATAACAAATCAACAAAATCAAATGAAAATCTGTTATCAAATAGAACAGAGAGAAATCCAAAAATATGAATGAAATCTTCACCAGAGACTCATGACACATACAGAAAAGAACGGGGAGGGTATGGTTAATCATAGTCTTTCTGTAATCTTCCCTTCTTAAGCCTGATGGTGCATAACATTCTAATAGCTTCGTTAATAAGCTAGCAAAAATAATAGCTAAAAGCAATAGAAGGATGTCCTGAATGGATTCTCAGATATGAGCAGAGAAGTAATTCCATCCCATCTGTAAGTATTTTAAAGGGTTATAGGCCAGGAGCCAGAACAAATGACACGTTTAAAGGTTTTGTCAGCAATTGTAGAAAGGAACAGATACTGTGTAAGTCTTGTGTATCTCTGGGCGGTGTGACGGGGTTGGTGCTGGGGAGTGCCAAGGCCACACAAAGAGCCTGTGCAGCGTGCTCAAAGTGGGCTAGCCTGCTGCTCAAGGTTTTGTGGACTGCCCTGAGTCCTTCTAAGTTTTCATCTAGAGTTATCAATCTTGTCAGTTTCATCCAAAGTATTTCTGTTACTTTGGTGTGATAGGATGTTGGAAAATCCTTACATGAATATTTTGAGATAAAAGTACCCATTTTTTTAAAAAAGTACCCATTTTAATAATATTATTAAATGTTACATTAAGAGCATACAATATATTAATGCATTCTTTGTCGATGGTGATGACAGTATCATACCTCTAAGTGTGATCAAAGAGGGTGACCCTGAGGAGTTCTTAGCACAAATCATCCTGTTGAAAAGTGTCCCATATGGAAGAATAAATTTTCCATGGATGTTGTTGCTAGAGAGTGAAGATTCACATTGATTTCCAGTTCAGACCAGGTATAATACATCATATGTATAATATGTGATATTTATATGTGATAATTATATAATAATGTGATAATTATATCACTGAAATATCCTCTTTTTGGGTAGTAAATATCCATCAATCCATATGAGTGTGTGGGTTATCAAAAGTGGTGTTGTTACCCTTTACTTGTGGTATGGTTGATCTATGTGTCATAGGCTGATAGGCTTTTACCCCCAGCAGTGTTTTTTTTT